>JANRGW010035604.1:11783-31297 GCA_024733675.1 Psilopsiagon aymara
CCCCCCCCCCCCCCCCCCCTTTTTCTCTTTTGGAGAGTGCCAAGGCTATTTATTAGCAATGTGTAACACAGACATCCAGGAGAAATGGCTTCAGATTTGAGTTTTGCTGATGTAAAATGGTGATGTGGAAGAGGTTGCTTTTTAACAATTTCTATTCTGAGTTGGGTAATAAAAGCTTTTCTAGCCCAGCACTCTTTCTCCAGAATTGTTCAGGAGAAAATACTTAGGAAACAATAAAGAACCAGGCTTGGCTTCTGTGAACTTTGTGATATGCTTTCCTAGGGATTTTCAGTCAGAAATGTACGGTTTTCCTGAGCTGAACATTAGATCCAGAATGTTATGTCTGATAGCAACCCATAAACTTACAGTTCATAAAGATCCAGGTATCTAAGCGTAGTTTGAATTTCCTGCTCAGTGCTTTTGTTTTGTGTTCTGGAGACATCTACTGTGGTCTCATGAGACCTCACTTGGAGTATTGTGTGCAGTTCTAGTGTCCTCAACATAAAAAGGACATGCAACCCATGGAACAAGTCCAAAGGAGGGCCATGAAGATGATCAGGGGACTGGAACACCTCTAGGAAGATAGGCTGAGAAAGTTGGGGCTGTTCAGCCTGGAGAAGAGAAGGTTGCATGGAGACCTCATAGCAGCCTTCCAATATCTGAAAGGGGCCTATAGGGATGCTGGGGAGGGACTCTTCATTAGGGACTGTAGTAACAGGACAAGGAGTAACGGGTTCAAATTAAGAGGAAGCTTAGATTGGATATGAGGAAGAAATTCTTTCCTGTAAGGGTGGTGAGGCACTGGAATGGGTTCCCAGGGAAGTTGTGAATGCTCCATCCCTGGCGGTGTTCAAGGCCAGGTTGGACAGAGCTTTGGGTGATACGGTTTAATGTGAGGTGTCCCTGCCCATGGCAGGGGTGTTGGAACTAGGTGATCTTCAGGTCCTTTCCAACCCTAACTATTCTATGATTCTATTAAATTATGTTACTGATCTTATTTGGAAACGATTATAATCTACAACAACAAGAACAAAAAAGAAGACATACACATTCTACTTAAAATATTTAAAACTAATTAAAAATACTGATCTTTGTGGAGAGCTTTCTTCTGCTCATTATGAAAAGTGGGATAAAATAGGATGAATGAAGATGAAAGCAAGAAAACAGAGGTTACATATTTTGTTCTCCTAAAAGGTAATAGAAATGCTAATATATATAATATGATGAAATTTGGAGACGGTCTCTCAAGGATCAGTATAGAAGTATTTCTTAGGCATGAACGGATTGGATTGTGAAAGCCAAAGTACTTCTTGAGTTAAGATTTTTGGGAGATATAAAAGACAAGGAGAGGTTTCTGCTGGCACACTTGTAACTAGTTGAAGGCCTGGAGGAATGCAGGGCTGCTGGTGGGTGGTGTAATGATGAGGAGAATGGAAAGAACTAACATTCTTAGGACTTTATCCCAGCCTTTACAGATAAGCTGTGTTTAGTAGAGGGGGATCAAGGGACAAGTTAGTTAAAGTGGGTGTATAAGTTTGATTCAACAGCATGTGATGCATCTGAGTGTGTTGAGGGAGCTGCTTTATGTCATTGTAAGGCCATTCTGTCTTTGAAAAATCATGGCAGATGCCTGATAACTGATAAAAAGCAAATGTGACATCTGCTTAGGAGCAACAGTTATTGAGAGATTTGCTCACTAACTTTCTTCAACAACAGGTAGACATATATAATCACCTGAAGATTAATAACAGGTTTTTTTCTGCACTCAATTATAATGCAAAAAGGAAAATGTTATGCTGCATTCTTTCAACTTTTAGAAAAGTTTTATTTTGCTTCTATCCAGACTTGATGCTTAATCTCAAGTATAACATGTCTCCCAAGATGAATGGTGATTTTGTTTCAAAAGGTTTCTTGCACAATTTTTCAGTTAAAGTCTTAGTCATAATACACAAGAGAGTATTAGAGACTGATGTCAAGCTGCAAAGTGCTATAAGCATGACAAATCTTCACTTTAATTCTCAGGATTGATTTCCTTTTGAGGAGGTGTGATCTCCTCTGTCTCTTGCCTTTGGCACTTACTGACTTGGGAATGTTTCGTATTTCCCCCTTACTGAGTAGCAAAGTACTATTCCTGAATAATTTTGTAAAAAGACACTTTTACAGTAGGAAACAATTAGTGTGCCAGCTGCACAGAATACTTATTTTATAAGAGAACCAATCCAAATATAGAACAAAACTGACAGATCTGTGAAACTTTTGTGTCTATCTCCATATACCTCTGGACCTCAAAAAAAAAACAGGTCAACTTTGATTTTTGTTCTGCTTGCTGAAGAGACAAATGAAGACTGTGAAATCAGAGTATGGCTAAAAAAAAGAATAAAAAATTTAATTACATGTTAGTCCTTCTTCATCTGTATATAACATCCATGCATTATTGGGAGGAGCATAGTATGTTTATTGGAAATGGTTCTAATTCTTTTTCTTAGTATATAGTGTATTGGGTTTCTCGGTAAACAGAGAAGTAAACACACTTTTTTTGAAATCCAAGAAAAGGCCTCTGTTTGACCTTGGAGTCCTTGACTGTAAAGAGCAATTATGCCAAGGGGAAAAGCTGAAAATTGAAAATCAACATCAGAAAAGAATGGAAATGACTGAGTTAACAACAGAGAACCAAGTGGATGTGCCCAGTCTAGTTTACACAGAATAATTAATGCCTCTGAAGATGGGTTGCTGCAAACTTGACACTAAAATACTTTGGCTGTTTAGTCCAATATCAGCAACAATAACATGCCATAATAAAATATTGCAGAAGTAAATTCATCCATATCCTTAAAGCTATGCCTATGCCCAGGCATGAACCAGAATGCATAGGTAAATGACTCAGCCTCAAGAATACAGTGCCTAAAACCTGAGTACTTCCTCCCTTTAGAATGATTCAGTGTAAAATAAGGAACCCAGAGTCTCATGGCAGTCAGGGAAAGCCGTTAAGCTTTTCCGTTAAGTCCAGGGGACTGATCCTGGGAGTCCTCATGCAGAACGTCATTTACTGTGATTACCTTAACCAGGGCTGTGACCTAATTCCTTCTTAGTTTGCCATAAATGGCTATCAGGGAGTGTTCTGAGCACTTCCTAGAGGCAAATCAACTCACTTAAGCGGAGCTCATTCTTTGTAGAAGTCTGTGTAGAATAGTCATACAGTGTTACAGTAACTGATTTGTGAAATCTCTAGCCCAGGAAGACAGGTTGTCTGGGCTGGGATTTTAGCCATATACCAAAACATCTACTTTCAGGTTTTTAAATAGGAGCTTGCCACTTCATTCAGTTGTGTAAATATTCAGCTGGCTGTAAAACAGATAAACAAAAAATAGGTAATTAGGGACCTAAAGGAATAGCTGTTCCTCATGAACAGAAGCAATCTGTAGTCCATTAATTGCACTGACTAGCTTACTATTATCTATAATGGGGACTTAGATAGTGGTCTGCAGCTGCAAAGGCAGCTAAATTCAGTTTAACTCTGCATAAGGTTTCCATTTTCTGCTTAGCTTGAAGGGATAAAGGCCTTGTTCAGCTCCTTCTGCAATGGAGACTACCTTACTAATCGTGGGTAGTTCTAGATGAATGGTGCAAAGAGAAGAAAATCAGAGGCACAGAGGATGAGGGGCTTGGAAAGATTGCTGTTCTGTCAGGAAAGCCTGGGTCTGAGGGTCAGTAAGGGAGAGGGATTATGTCTCTGTGTTTAGTTGCTAACACTCCCTGCTCACAACTTGGAGACCTTGGTATTGCACTGGTTATTAATCCAGTCATTCTCTCATGCAGATGGCAGGCAAAGACCTGGGAGCAGAGATAAACTCCACTCACTGTCTTGTCCAAACCAGCAGAATGTAGAATCCCTTTTGTTTGACATCTTCTGTGTCACTCTGTACCGCTGCCCTACTTCTTACATATCCAGCTGAGTGTGGGATAGAGTATAGCCTGATCTAGTCTATCTGTAGTTTGGTAGTTAATAAACTCTCCTGGGATGCCAGTGGTGATAGTTTAGAGATTATGAAATTCTGAGTAAGTCTCATAGCAGAATCCTACCCTTAAATTGCCTATTAGTCTACTATTTTGGAGCTTAGTCTATGAACTTTTTCCTGTAGCAGGTGAAATATTTTGAATGATATATAAGAAAGCCCTTGGGTAAAAGATACATCATGAATAAATGATAATGGTCAACACGAACGTCTATTCACAGCAAGTATTATCAATCAATATGAGTGACTACTGAGAGAGATTTAAGGCTGAGACTTTTAAAAGAGCATAAGCAATCCATTTCCCTTCAATTTGTAGCAAGAACTGAGGATATATATATAGCCTAATCTGTTATAAAATCCTAGCCTAGATTCTCAGCAGACTAAAAAGTAGAAGACTTGATATTATGTCCTGCTGCTCATAGAAATGGTCCAATGTTGATATGTGTATTCCTTACTTTATCAGACCTTCCTGAATCTTAATATCTCTGGAGAACTGATTCTGTCGGGAGGATTCCGATCCTGACTGACTGTTGCCATGGTATTGGGTTATTCTGGGCTGTGATCAGGAAGAGCAAACAAACTTGAAAAAGAAACTGGCTTTAAAGCATATTCTCAAGCCACACTGCCTGAGACTGGTTTTTGAAAACTAAATCTTGATTTTTTATACAATGTGGCAGTTGTTACATACTTCTAAAAAAACCCCATACCTGTGAACAGAAATGTTGCTGCTTCGATACATACATAGATAACCAGAGAAAAATGCAGGAGGAGAAGACTGGGGCAATTCTCACACTATTTGAAATTGTCCATTTTCATTTAATGGTGTTATCCCACACTGAACTGAAACCCCCAATTTCTCTCAGAACATTTGAAAGAGCAGAAGTTTTTTGCAGATTATGCTCCTGTTTTACTAGGCATATTCCAAAGATGGTGGGAGACAATAAATGTCTTTCTGATATTGCTGAGCTTTTGAATTGAGCACATAATAAGGAATTTGTACCTGTCTTCAATCCCTGTATAACAATGGAGCTCTTCTCTTACACCTGTTAGTGTTCTTTCAATGGCAAGTGTGTACCAGAAGTGCTACAGAAGGTTTTAGGAATATGTGAGACAGTATTTTCTGTATTCAGGCACTGGCATAGTTAAATTCATATTCTTCAAGGCTAAAGTTCCCTTGGTGGGAAAAGGAAAAAAGGCTCCTAAGAGGCATCATGGTGGTGTATTATCCATGATGATGACCAGAGAAGGATGCACAAATTTCAACAAGCAGTGTTTAAAACAGTAAAACAAGCTATGTGAAATTATGTAGGGAATGAGGGAAGTTTTCAGCAAGTTAGTTATTTACAAATGGGTAATTTTGTTTGCTGAATTACTGAGTATCTTTTTCTTATTCTACAGGCAGAATTCACAGCCATGAGGGACCAGTACATGAGAGGTGGAGAAGGCTTCATTATTTGCTATTCCATCACAGACCGCCAATCCTTTCAAGAAGCTGCTGAGTTTAAGGAACTCATTTATCGTGTCCGCCACACCTATGACATCCCCTTGGTGCTGGTGGGAAACAAAATAGATCTTGAAGAATTCAGGCAGGTAAGCAACCTCCCTGTTGCTTTTGGCTTGGTTTTCCTTGGCCACCTCAGAGATTTCTTTAGCGTAACTGAGAATTATTATCACAAGATGAGTTTTAATCAAAGAGCAACACACTAGGATTGGTAATAAATTAAGAACTTATCAATACTTTTCAATTATATGTTATGGATGTTGAATTAGCTTTCATAGCATTCAGATGATCTTTGTTTTTACTTTGAAAAGAATCTCATTATTTTTGTTGGAAGTTATGTGTTCAAAATGGAGAAAGATTCAGTCAGGAACTTTGTGCCAAAAAAAAAAATCTTTTCTTTGGAAATTACTAGTTTTAATTAAAGCTTTTTCAAACTCAGACTGAAAAGAATTCTAGTTAAAATAGTGAAATTATAATCTATGAAGTTATTTTTGCCTGAAAAACCATTAGAATTTTCAAATAAGATGGGAAAACACAAGACTTGAATTCACTGTGATTTGCATAAAAGATTTGAGCCACTGCCACTCATACAGCAGCGGATTTCTTTCACCTTGAGAGCACTGACTGTGGCTCTCTCACAGTCTTTAGTAATCTTTGATCACTCTTTTCCTTTTGCTTCCTTTCTGCTTCTTCCTTGCTGTTTGTACTTATGTGTATTTGCCTGCAAGGGAATGAGTTGGAGAGGCACCATCTTTGAATGGTTGGTTTGTAAGGCGGTACTGAATGGAAAATATCCTGAATCTTAAGCTTCAAAAAGGTTAAAGACTAGATTTTCCAATATGGATCTCTTAAGATGCTCTTTATACACACTGTGATTCCTTTCAAATGACTGACTTCTCTGCAGCCATATGTAACAGTTAAAGCAAATGATGTTTTTCAGTTCATTAGCATCTGCGCTCACATGATCCTGTGTGCTCTTTTCCACTTATCCTGTCACCATTCCTTTGTCTTCTTTCTTCTACCTGAAGAATATCCAAGGCAGTGTTAAGACTGAAATTAGCCCAGAAGATCTGATAATATACATTTAAAACATCACATCTGTTTCCAGATCATTGACTTTCTTCCTAAATCACTGTGACAAAACCTTAATGGTAACAATGCAGCTGCAGTTTAACATGCAGCTCGAACCTTCAAACAACAATGCTGTGTGTATCACCTCCCTGCCATGGCAGGGGGATTGGAAGTGGATGATCTTAAGGTCCTTTCCAACCCTAACTGTTCTATGATTCTATGATGCAATCATGTAGTACAATCTGTGCGGCTTCTGGGATACTTATATACCAGAGAGGGAGGAATGTGGATTCAATTGTTCTACTCAGAGAATAGGACATTGCACCCAATCCCAGTGGAAATAGGATATGACTGGTTACCTGCAGTTATCTATAGATGAGGTTTCCAGGAATATTCTATTCAGTGAGTGATATTTGGCACTACCTCTTTCTGATCTTATGTTTTGTCAGGCTTTTCTATTTTAATTGCTGTCAATACATATGAAAATATATGCCTGATTTAAATGTTTTACATGCTCCTTGATGATCTTGTCTGGTCTCCCAAACAGGATAATTAGTGTGCACCAGTGTGTGAATTGGATACCACAAGCAGTACGCAAGATCAAACGGCATGGTGAGGTTCTGGGAATGACACTAGAAATTATGTCTTTGAGATGTCACAGACACACAAAAACAAAGGTTGTCACTGAAGATTCTGCCTTGAATGTGTCTCAAGGGAATTCCAAATTATGATCCTATAGTTTTTTAGAAGCTTTCCATGAGCCAGGATTTAGGCATTCAGAATTTTTTCCTCCATTAACCTTCTACAACTGTCAACAGGTATAGCCATGTCAGAAGGGCTTTCTCAAATTTATTCTTCAGTCGAGACACTGAGGTACACAAATAGACCAAATTTAAACAACTGAGAAAGAATTGCCTGTCAGAAGGCAATTATCTAGACTGGAATTTGGCCAAGGCAGCAGGGCTAATGTTGCTCTGTTTAACAACATTTTTCCCCTATGAAATTCATTAAAGCTACTGTAATGTTATTCATGGTATTTAGAAACATAACATTTAGTTCAAAATTCCCGAGCATCATTTCCATTTAATGACAATTCTGCAACAATCAGACAGGCTATAGTAGCTAGGTCAGACAAGGCTCTTGTTTGAAATGTGGTCCCCTACACAACAGAATTTGTGATAGATGTGGCTTGCCTCAAATTTATCAAGAAGACTACAAATATAAAACTAATCTGCAATTAAAATTTTGTGTTAGGAGACATATTACTAAAAAACAAAACCAACAATTGTATTATTTTTTAAATAATGGTTGTATTTTCTGATGGCTTCAGTGAAATTATTGTTGTCTTTAATATTCCTCTCATTTTTAATGTCTTAAGAAATGGATTTGTCTGCTCTCCTTAAAATAAATCTTAATTGTATTCATCAGCCTAAAGAATAAACACTTTCCATTTTCTCTGAAACAATGTGGAGGAACAACTGTGTAAAAACTGTCAGGAAAAAATTATAATAGCTCATTATCTGGATGTGCATAACCACTCTTGTGGCAAGGCTTCCTCTGTCCTCCATTGCCTTCTACCCATTTTTACTGCAGCTGTGCCCAGCCCTTTCTGACCTTGTTCGGTTTTGTGTTCAGAGATTCATTGTGAAGTGAGTGGGCGTGAATGGTTTAGGCATTCATCTGTGTCCTCTCCTTGATTTTCAGCCATTGGCCTAAAAAAATGTTTGAGTATTACATGTACTTTATCACGCAACTGTTTCATGTGAAAAACAGAGCTCTGTGTGTTTGATTAGATACCTTCTTAATTTCAATATTTTTGAACATTGAAGTCATTAGATTAATAAAGCTATCATGCCATTTTAATGTAATTTTTAATGTCCTTAGAGTTTCAGAAACTTTTAGAACCAGATAATATGAAGTACAGTAGATGCTTTTAATTCAGGTAAGCTTTGCAGCTTGCAATTATATATTACAATATATTATATTCAGCAACTCAGAGGTGAACTGGCTATGTAAGTTCCTTTGAACAATGTGCTGTAGCTATGAGTTGGAAAGAATAGAAACTTTCTAGCAGGTTTTTCAAACTTTTAATTCTCATGTGAGAACTCCACTGGAAATTCTACCTATCTAGCATAGCCTTCATGGAGCAGTTTTTCCTGTACACTTTTGTTTGACCCCAGAGAAATAAGCTACAGGCTTGGTTGAGTCCATGGATAACATGTTGATGTCCATTGAGTCCAAGGTTATGAGGTCAGATCATGCTTCATTCAGGTCTTGGTGTCTTTGGGAAGCCTGTCATCAAAGGTGTTAGTTCTGCCAGTACAGTGTTAGTCCTGAGAAGAATTATGCAGTTGTTTACCCTTCCACACATGAGTTGTCTTACTGGCTTCAAGCAGAAATTGGAGCAGGAGCAGTGCTTTTGAAAACATTTCCTTGCTTCTCTCTCCCTGTACAGCCTCCCTCCTTCACTAGGAAATACGAAACCAATATGAAATTTGTCTTTAACATAGAACAGTATCTTACTTGGAGTGCAAATTAGTTACAGGGGCTTTACTATATTTTCTTTCTAAAGTCTTATTATACCATAAGGTAATTCTCAAACCAGGATTACAGTGGTTTAATGCTTTCTCATTATCTGAACCAGCTGCCCAATAAACATTCTCCCTTTTGTGATATTTTCCTTTTTTTTTTCTCTGAAATTCATTCAAGATGAACTGATTGTTTATCAGGTATTGTGAGCATCAACTTTTAGTTTTCTTGTTTTGACAGTTGCACTGTTTTCATTCTGCTTCTAAAACCTTTAATGTCTCCTGAGTCTAAGAAAGTTAATGGGGTTTTTTTGCTTGGTTGGTAATTTTTTTCTTATTCTTTAAAAAATACCCAACAAACACAAAAACCAGCACCCCTTGTT
Source organism: Psilopsiagon aymara (assembly GCA_024733675.1). Lineage (NCBI taxonomy): Eukaryota > Metazoa > Chordata > Aves > Psittaciformes > Psittacidae > Psilopsiagon > Psilopsiagon aymara. The sequence continues at coordinate 21,280 of JANRGW010035604.1, forward strand.
TTGTTTTCTTTTGTATAAATAACCATTTAGTATATTTCAAACATTGTCAGCCTATTACCTTCTGGTGCCTGTCTGAGGCACGAAAGTACTTAAAGAATATGACATTATTTTATTTTCATTTTCCAGTGCATGAATATGAAGTGCTATTTACTAGATGTTCCAGTTCCAGTTTCTTTTAAAGATTTTGGGTGGAAGAATTTGTCTACTGAAGACTCTTGTTCCCCACTTATTAGGACAGTACCCTACACAAAGAATGAAAGATTTTATTGTTCTGAGCTTTCTAACTGCATCTCAAAGGAAATGCTTTTTCTGCCATTTAATGACAAGGAGTAGTATGCATTTAACATAGACCTGGTAAAGTGATTAGGCACAATTTGTTGGAGAGGTTCTGTATAAAATCCATCCAGGAAAACAAGCTTTATCACTTATCATTGAGGTGTATCATAAACTGAGACATACCTGCCCATAAGGATATCTGTCTTTTTGTTGACTGTAGAGGAAGACACAGACAACTAAGTTCCCAGCCTTTATGCAGCAGTACTTCGGTGAGATGAATGCTGACAAAATTGTTTATGAAGTACTTTCAGTTGAGAATGTATACTTACTGATTCTTTCTGTTGTTGTCGCTGCTAACTACAGATGATCTCTGAAGCACACTCAGCTTGCCTTTGGGTTTTGAATGAATAAAATCTAATAGTCATTCCTAGGTAGTGGTCCCTTCTAAGTATCAGTGTGAGCTGTGATCTAAAAATATTTCTGATGCATTCAGGCAGGCTTAACCTAAATAATGATTACCAAAAGCATAATGGTATCTCAAAAAGCCAAAGGAGAACATAAAGCAGAAGAACAAATTCCTTAAAACTATTGATTTGAGTGTTGCAATGAATTTTTAAGTTGATTCGTTCACCCATCTTGATGTCAACTCAGCTGGTCATTTTCCATGGACATCCATGCAATTCCGCTTTGCTGGCATGAATGCCTGTTGAAAATGAATTATACTTGCAAGGAGTAGCCATAATCATTTACATTTGCTTGCCTGTATATTGCCTTTCCTACATAATACTCTTTGTTAGCTTTGCAGATTCTGAATAACACAAGCCATTTTTGCCTTTTTGATGGAGCTATGACAGTTGTCTGAATATTTGGAACAGAAATTAGTGAAAGTTGTCATGATGTTTTATTATCTTGCAAAACTGTCAAACCTTTGATGATCACTTTCCTACATTACGAAAATACGTGTCTGGATTCTGTCATGTTCCTCTACACCTCTAATTTCTATTTAATTTTAATTGATTTTAGTTTTTCAAGCTTTCTTCCACACTGTTCACCATACCCAGAATTATCTGACTATATTTGAAATAAAATAAGTATTTGCTTAGGATTTAGTATATCCCTCCTCTTCCTGGAAGTGTGTGCTATTCTACCCCAGTGGAATGATAGGAGTCAATTTAGCAATTTTCCTTCTTAAAGGAAATTCTATTATCTTTTCTAGCAAATGTACATTTATATCTAGTTTACCCCTTTGTTTTTACAAAGCTTTTATATTTCCACAAAACTGCCCACACCACAGGTTCAAATTACTCAGGCTCTGTAAATGTAATCAGACACGCAGACAAACGTAGTGAAATTGTTGGTGTATTTCTCATTTTATAATTGTGTTAACCTGCAGTGAACCATCCAGGAAACCCTGTAATCCTTTCAACGGAGAGCAGAAGACTTTTGAAGGGGACTAAGATGCAGATAAGAAGCTATTCTGCAAGAGAAGTAACAGCAGAGAAACAGTAGCTGAAGTGCAGAACAAAAATGTTTCTAACAGAAAAGCTGGATACTCAGAGATATAAATAAAGGCAACTGATTGCATATAGTTCAAGCATGACAAGGCAGCAAGGTGTATACACTAGGAATGGTGCTACAAGGTCGCTTCATAGTTAGGGAAATCAGCCAGCAACACATCTTATATTTTTTTAAAAGGTTCCTGATGTCTACCTGCACCCTCCATCTCAGAGGCTTTTTCCTTCCCATGTACCAGGGTCCTGATTTTGTGTGGCCAATTGTATCCTGTGCTTATCAAAAGGAGTGTGACCAGCGGGTCAAAAGAGGGATCCTGCCCCTTTACTCTGCTCTCAGGAGACATCACTTGGAGTATTGTGTACAGTTCTGGCGTCCTCAACATAAAAAGGACATGGAACTGCTGGTACAAGTCCAGAGGAGGCCACGAGGATGATCAGGACACAGGAGCAGCTCCTGTATGAAGATAGGATGAGAAAGTTGGGGCTGTTCTTCAGCCTGGAGAAGAGACGGCTGCATGGAGACCTCATAGCAGCCTTCCAGAGGATGCTGGGAGGGACTCTTCATTAGGGACTGTAGTGAGAGGACAAGGGGTAACAGGTTCAAGCTTTATCAGGGGAAGTTTAGATTGGGTAAAAGGAGGAAGGTCTTTAATGCAAGGGTGTTGAGGCACTGGAACGGGCTGCCTACAGAGGCTGTGAATACTCCATTGCTGACGGTGTTCAAGGCCTGGTTGGACATAGCCTTGGGTGGCATGGTTTAGTGTGAGGTGTCCCTGCCCATGGCAAGGGGGTTGGAACTATATGGTCTTAAGGTCCTTTCAGCGCTAACTATTCCATATTCTATGATTCTGTGTTTGACTTTGGCAGGAGGATGCCTTGGAGAGGAGGTGTGCTGAAATACTGTTTAGTGCTTTGGAGAAGAGGTAGAGATACTCTTTCACCTCTTTTCTTGATCTAGATTGCTCCTCAAGTTGAACTTGGACTCTGAGATTTGTCTGTTTGGTCTGTAAGATGAGAGATTAGACACAACTGAGACTTTAATGCACTTCTCATTTGTCAGCCGTGCCAGCAGCATCTTTCCTCTTAAGCAGGCAAGTGCTGTAGGAAAACTACCCACACACACCATCTGCAAAATAGCCTTATGTAGGACTTGTTTGTAAGTTGCTCTCCTAAAAGACTCTCAGAAACTCATTGGTTAAATGGTGACCACACAAAGAGGTACAGTTTGCCAGAAAAAGTACAGTGGTATAAATTCATTGATTGTCTAAGGCTTAGTTAGCAGCCTGATCCCTGTACTGGAAAGCAGAACTTGCAAGAAAGCTAATTGTCCCAGAAGGACTTCCATAGTTCACATTTTTACCAGCAGAGAAAGGTATAAGGAAGGTGCTACGTGTGTCTTTCACTACTGTTCCTGCCCTTGTAAAGGGGCATTGCTCCAAAAATCTGGTTACAAAATTCAATTTTATCATTTTTTAACTTATTTGCTGAAATCTTCATTGTCCTCTCTGTGAATCTTTTACTTTACCCACCGTGCACAAGCCAGGCACAGAAGAGAGAGGCATGAAAGTCCCACATCAGGCAGTACTAATTGGGGCACAATTCTGCCTCTCCACCATTCATGCCTGAGGCAGTATGACCTCTCATCTCTCAAGATTTATCCTCTCATTTTCTCACATGTATATGAAGTAGAATAGAATGCAATGGGAAGGTATTTTCTTACATACATGCAGCTATTTTTGCATCAGCATAATCAAGGTTTCAGGCTAACTCATATATTATTTACTACAGTTCCAGTTCCAGAAGCTATTTAAGTAAATGCTTAATTAGAGTGGAACTGATGCACATTCCTCACATTAACCTACACTTGAACAAAAATGCTGTCCTGAAAGTGAGGCAGTAATGATCAACTTTGTAAAAACAAAAGTACCTTGGCAAAGTAGCAGATTAATATTGGAGGCAACATATAATGAGTGCACTGTTTATATAAGAATGTTACTAGTAGGAAGGAGTTTCTGTGTATTTTTTCAGTAGCAGCTCAAATTGAAAGACATGTTGCCAGTTTAATTGCAGCTCATCATGGTGTCACAAACAATAAGAGCAGCACCCTGACATTTAAAGAAAAGAAGATTAATCAGCTTAATCATTTTTTAGTTTTGAAGATTTTATTGTATTCTTGTTTTAATGACTTTATTTTTCTCCCCTTCCAGGTGAATTAGAAAGTTAGAGAGATTTGCTTGCATCCACATCTAACTTGGCTAAAGATAGCAGCATGTTGGCTTCACACACTGCAATGTTGTTTAAGCGTGCAGTGATGACAAGAAGGAAAGAATCCCAAAAAAACTTTACCCAAAAAACCCAATCTGAAAATCTGAAAAATAAATTGAAGGGGGAAATATCTGTGTGTTATATTCATTCTGGAAACTTCCTGTCTGTCATCCATAGTCTGTCATCCAAATTTTACACTATGAATTCTATCTATAATGTTAGCTTTGAAATCTCTGAGTAAATTGTTTGATATAGCATAGTTAATTCAGGAATATTCTGAAAATTACTTGTAATAAAACAATCTCAAAGCATATTGCCACAGCTGAAGCTCAACATGCTAAATGTCTATAAAATGTTGCAATTCAGCCTTCAGTGCTAGTCATTTACAGTATTAATCACAGTTTTACTGATCAGAAGCCCAGAGCCAGTCTGGGAGTCAGGGTATGGCATGCTGTTTATTTGAAATTTGTCAGCATTGGAGTTGATACAGGTTAATGTCTTCATTTACCTTGTCCTGATGCCAACTACTTAAAAAAAAAAAAAAAAAAAAAAAAAAGGATGAGCTTCCACTTTGTTACTGCTGCATTTATTTCCTTTGTTGATCAAGGAATATTCTTTTCCTTCTTTTCAATCTATGTCATTTTTGCCACCTACTACAATTCAGAAAGGTTAATAGGGAGAAAACCAGTCTGTCTTGTCATCTTTTCTGAAGTGTTTGGTACAAGCATTTTCTGTGTGTGGCTCACAAATGCACAGGGGTTTGTGTGTGCTTGTGTCTGTCTGCATGCTTTAACAGTGCAATCGAATACCAGCAGTGTGTTCAGTGTAGAATATTTATTGGCACCACAGCCACCTTTTGTGTATTCCTGTCAAATATAGTCACCCACTGAAATTTTGAATTGGCATTATACATCCTCTGAGGTTGTGGGGGAGAGAGTGTTTTACATCTTTTGCATCTTTATATCTGATGACGTTTATCATTACTAAAACCATGGATAATTCATTATTTCCTAGCTATGAATCATGCACTCATTATTAAAGAAGTAGAACTCACCTTTGTTTCTGAGACTCCATTTCTGCAGCACACAATTTCTTTATTTCTTTTTAAACCTGAGGAATGCATGAGATGAGATAGTTTTGTTGGGTTTTGCACCCCTTTGAAATCTGCACACATGAGCTATTATCACATAGATTTATTTCCACCTAAGTCAAACACGAGGCTTATGCTACCTGCAGGTGATCAGGCTAGGAGGTATAGCCAGTCTCAGAATTATCCAGGTTAATTCTGAATTGATACAGTAATGCGGGCTTGAGGTGGTATTCCTGATCTCTTTTGCTCTATTTCTTAACATATAATATGAAGAAAATTGTATGAATTTTCCCTATTTAATTAAAAATGGGGATTTTTTTTTTTTTTTGCTAGTTTTGTTAATAGTTTATTCGTTATAAGTTGGGAAACGATTCCAGGTGGCTGTGTTTGCTGGAGTCAGAGGAGAAGGTGGGAGAGCTGGAGGCAGGAAGAGAGAGTAGAGAAAGATGTTCTATAGATTTGTTGGAGTAAAATATGCATTGAGCACTCATCAGACCTAGCTGCATCTGAGTTCATTTGAGCTAGAGACCTATGTAGCTTATTTCTCAGTGCACCGCTCTAAAGAAATGTTGCTTATGGAGAAGTTTTACTCCTTTTTAATCCCATTTCTTTCCCATGAGAAGTGAAGGAGATGATTTCATTGATGACTGTCTGTGACTACAGGATGACTGGTGATGCCAGCTAACGTTTTCAGGATTAAGATGCTCTCAAAATCAGGAGGGGATTAGAACTTGAGAATTAGTTTGATTTGATAGTGAGTGTCTGCAATTGTGAGCATCCTTGACATCTCTCATGAAAAAAGGAGGAACAGGACAGTTATAGACATCAAGGATGAGTGTGCAATGCTTCATCTCATATCTTTGCTATTCCTGGATTTTATACCTCATTTGATAAACATTTGATCCTGTGAGAAAGAAACAGTGAAATGCGGTGTCTCAGAATGCTTCAGTCCTTTGTGTTTTACTGGGTGTGAACTAGTCCCAGAGAATTGTGTGTAAAGATAATTCCCAGATGCAGAGTGTCCATATAAGTAATAAAATTCCAAGGGAGTCAGTTGTATTTTGTTCTTCAAACTGGGATCTGGACTATGAAACCATGGTTAGATGGCACAGTAATAAAAATGCCCTTGTACTCTCTTCTGAAAATCTGTCCTGTCATTTTCACAGTCACAGGAGTGAAAAGCTTAAAGGTAATAATTGAATTTTCCTCTGTACTCATTCTTGGTCTCTCTGAGATGCATTTAGTTTTTCAGAACCTGCTGGAGAAGCTCCCACTGTTAAAGAATCCACTGTTTTGTGGAAAGAAAGAGTGGACAGAATGAGTGCTTCATTCTCCAGGGCTGTCATCATAGCATCATGTCATTTAGATTTTTTTAAATAAAAGGTATTGCTTTTACAAATTTTGGAACTATAGCACATAAAAATAATTTTGTTTTTGTCCTCATTACATTACGTTTCCAATCAGGAATGTCTGTAAAAGAGAAATTGCATTTTTATGGAACACAAGTTAGGCCATAAGGAAAAGAGAAGATAATTAATAAAAAAAATCATTAAAAAAGAATAGTTCTGATAGGAATTTTGTAATTCTTATTTTGTGCACAAATTAAAGGCTTCCTGTTTTGCCAAACTTAAACAGTAGTATAAAAATCTATACTTTTGTAATTAACAATTTCCTTAACCATGTGACTAGAAAGTCTGCTGTTCTTTGGAAGACTCATCAAAGAAAAATAGGACTGGAATGGCTATTTTCCTTCAAAAAGTAAAACCAGAAAGGAGCAGCAGAAAGTTTCATAGTACTGACATTTCTGGCAGAAATTAGTTTTGTAGAAAAACAGTGATATTCAGAGAGAAAATTAACACAGTGCAGTAACAAAACAAAACAAACAAAAAAAAATCCCATGTCACCTGAAATTAAGTAATAAGTTGTTTTTCAGAAACTCCATAATGCCATTATCCATTAAAATGTATTAAGCTTTCTGCTTCTTCAGTGTATGGTTTTATTTGTCTAGTGATTAAAAATAGATACTTTAGGATACCTGAAATTTTCTACATTGATGAGAGTATCAATGGTGCCTATACCATATCTATCTTTTTTTTTTTTTTCTTCCCTGTTAATGATTCTTATGGAAATTCTAATTTCCAAATGAAGCAAGTTATGTCCTGCCTTTACATGCCTCCATACTTGTGGTTTTACCTTGATGAATAGTGTACCTAAATGAAAGGGGTTTGTTATATTTTGAACAATTACAGGAAAAATGAAAATGCTGAATGATAGAAATGTGGGTACCTGAAACTGAAAAATGGCATGATGACTTTTACTTTCATTCATTATTTATATCAGACTGATGGTTATAGAGAATTTGCAGTTTGAGCATAAGCTTCACAAGTTTTAAGAATTAAGACTTCAGGCTAGAGGGTTTCTCTGGATGACTGACTGAATTCAATACTTGGGCTGTTTGTAAAATGCTAGAAATGAAAGGTTTTAGAACTTACTGATAATATTAATGGCAGCAAATCAGGAACAGCTGGTATTCACCCAGGAGTTCCGAAGAATTCACATATAAAATCGCTGAGCTATTAACTGTGCTTAAAATGGAATCAGCACCAGGGAAATGGAAAGTGACAAGTTCAGAACAGACCAGGGAGCTACAGACCAGTAAAGTTGAGTTTTGCTGAGCAAATTTATAGTTACTTTAAGAAAGATCAGAAATAACAGGTACATGAATAATTATATTTTTACAGGCAAAAGTCATGATGTTTTTCAGAGGTTACTCATGCCTAAAAAGTCTTTTAGAGTTCTTTGATGAAGTGAACAAGCATACAAGGATCAGTTTCCAGTTGATACATTTTCTTTAAATTTCCAAATTGGTTATGTGCCTAACAAAAATAAAATTGAAGGAAAATTTGGCAATTGTTAATAAGTGTCAAAAGCAGAAGAAGCAAAGGCAGGAATACACGGTCAATGATTACAGAGACTATCATTGTAACTGCATGTAGATACTGATTTTCCTGTTTTAAATATATCCACCCGCAACTGGACAATAAGATGAAACATTTTCAATGCTGTTTAAGTATTTGGGTGGTAAAAATGACAGCTGACCATGGTGAGGTTCAAGATTAATTCTTAATGTATTTAAAATCTGGATCACAATATTAAATTCAGTGCAGAAGGTTGTAAAGTAGGGACAGCCACGACAGTAAGTACATGGCAAAGGTCTGTAAAAAAATCACCACTGAAAATTGCCAGCTGAGAATTACAGTTGACTGATTCTGTCAGCTCAATGCTTTGTAGGAATCAAAAAACAAACTGGAATGTTATCAAGGGAGTATGCATCAGAGCAGAACAGACCAAATGCTATATGTCATTAAGCATTGCTTAAATACCCTAAGAAGCGGTACTGTCATCCATTCTTCTGAAAAGTGGCGTAGTAGAATCTGCAAATAATGAAAGTTGGTAGCCAGAGATAATCAGGGCACTAAACAGCTTCCATATGTGGCTATATCAAAAAAATGTTGACGTTTTAGTTAGGAAACTGGGAGAATTTAAACACGAGGAGAAAAAGTAATGGAAAAGATGAAAAAAAAAAAAAAGAATATTCATTAATCTCAATAATACAAGAATTGGGAAGAATTAAATTAAACTCAATTAACCATATTAGATGGCAAACAAATGAAAATGCTTTACCACACAATGCATAAGTGAATTGTGGTACTCACTGCTGCAGGATTTTAAATATACAAACTTTTTTCTTACGTATTAAAATAGTAATTCAACCAGCCATCCAATGACTGTTGAAATTAAAAAGACATTTCTAGCCTAGGAAGTGAGCCTTAGATTTCTAAAATTTGTAAGGATATATCAGAAGAAGATTCTTTATGCTTGGACTACTTTGATGTCTTGTCCCTAAGCAAGTTGCTGCTGTTGGAGATAGCAAGGGGGATAAGACAGTCTACGGACTGATTTGCCTAATGTCACAGCCCTTCCGCTGTAACGTATTTAAAAAATTGACCATAATAATTAAATTTGATAGGGCAAATACACAAAGGTCTCATGAAAACATTCATTTACATAAATATTTACATTTTCATACACTCAGATATTATACATTAATGTGTACAGCAATATTAGCATAGTATAATATAGAGTAATTACTGTACTTAGAATCATATGATTATTACGTGAGAATTGATACAACGTGATGACTACTGATGATGGTTGGTACTTGGTTTCCACCGGGATTCTTTTTAGTTTGTTTGTTTTTCTAAGGTACACTGTTTTCTAAGGAAATGTTAGCCTGAAGCAGAAATCACTGGATAAAGATGTTTTGTCTGTATTATAAAGCAGTCCAGAACAATAGTCTCAAGTCCTTTTTTTCTCTTTTGTTGTTGCTGTTGTTGTATTTTTTTTTTCCAGAAGTCTGTGCATTTTTTATTATATCTTTAAATGTAAGGAGATTCTGAACAGTAGTCACATTTACTAGAATAGTTTCTGGAAAGGAAAATAAAAGAATAATCATGTGATGATAGAAAATTTGATTCAAATTAAGGGTTTGCAGAAAATTTTCTTACATGTGTGGATGTATTATCTATTTTAATTTACATATTGAGTATGCACTTAAGAGTCGCAAGAGAATCAGGAATGGTGTCAGAGACAGTCATAGAATCATAAAATCATAGAATAGTTAGGTTGGAAAGCACCTGAAGATCATCTAGTTCCAGCACGCCTGCCATGACCAGGGACACCTCACACTAAACCATGCCATCCAAGGCTCTGTCAAGCCTGGCCTTGAACACGGCCAGGGATGGAGCATTTACAGCTTCCCTGGGCAACCCATTCCAGTGCCTCACCACCCTTACAGGAAAGAATTTCTTCC
>JANRGW010035605.1:0-18022 GCA_024733675.1 Psilopsiagon aymara
TCCCTGGCGGTGTTCAAGGCTGGGTTGGACATAGCCTTGGGTGATATGGTTTAGTGTGAGGTGTCCCTGCCCATGGCTGGGAGAACTGGAACTAGATGATCTTCAGGTCCTTTCCAACCCTAACTATTCTATGATTCTATGATTCTATACTGAAACTTTGTCTAATGCTCTTAGGAGTAATAGAGTTTATGAGAATTTTATGTACTGAAGTTTTTTTAGGCAGTATCACTGCAGTTTTTTTAAAGATATTATTAAAGGAAGCTAACACATTCATCACAATCCTTTTCTTCCTTAAATCTGACTCTTGCTGTTAGAGCTAACTGTGTCCCGCTAAAAAGCAGCTTGGCTGTAGTGGTAGCTTGTCTATAAATGACAGTTCGTTGAAATTGCACCTTGATGCTGAGGCTGGTGGTCAGTAAGGTACATAAAGTTGAAACAATAAGGGACAGCAATATTTGGGAGTATTTCTGCCTTATATTGGAGTGCTAGATGTGGAGATGGGCAAGAAACAGCTTAGTCTGATGGTCTAAGATGTTCATCTGGTGGATAAGACACAAGAGCTGCCTTGCTTGTCTAGGGAGGAGGAATTAAGCATGCATACTGTTTATGAGAAAAGGTTACTGTGAGTAGCTGAGTCATTTGACCCCTGCAGGCTGGAAACTTTGTCTTTTTAAATGATTTTTTGAAAGGGCCCTGAATTGTCAAGTGTCAGAGAAGAGAGGATCAGCTGCATAGCAGTGAAGGGAGGAAAGAGGGATATGGGAAGAAGTGGCAGCTGGAAAAGCCCTGGCAGAGTAAAGTGCACAAAGTATGGTCTGTCTCTGCTTTATTCTGCTTCTTCTGGGCTGCACCAACTGTGTTACAGGAATGAGTGCTGTTGCAGGAGAACAAAAAAGGACCAGATGTGAAGAAACCCTCAGCATTATGTGTTTGGAGAGCTCCCTTAGCAGTAATATGCTTGTACTAACCCATATGTGCATGCACACAGAGGTACATATGCACACGCTTCTCCCTGGCTGCCAACTGCAGCTAGTCAGACGAGCACCAGCCGAGAGAAAAGGCAGCTCTGTTACAGCTAGTCTTGAGAGGAAAAGACAAAGGCATAAACTAAATGTTTCCAGGCCAATAGTTGAATCTTAGAATTATAGAAATACTGAAATTGAAGCAGGTTGTGCTTGTTTTCTTTGGGTGGGTAACTGTGCCCCTATTGCTCTTGTTTGTGTGTGTATGCATATAGCATGTAGAGCATCAAGCAAGTAATCGCATTATGTGGGCCATAATCTGTAGTTACCATTAATACCAACTACTGCTCAGCATAATTCCTGCTATCTTCTGTAGGAGGGCAAAACAATCTCATCTGGTACTGTTTTAGAGGTGACTAGGAGGAAAATAGATCTTTGCATAAAACCATGTGCATAACAGTACGCACCCGGTCAGGTGAGAAGCTTGGTGGCTGCTTTCTGCTTTCAGGAGCAGGGGAGATTCTGCTTTTCTTATAGAAGCTGGATGCTGGTGGCCCTGCATTTTTTTTTTCTGACTGAGAGAGGTAATTCTGCCACAGTTGTGAGCATGACCACAAAGACATGCCAGCTCCTGACCCAGAAGGAAAAATGTCTGACTCCAGGTTGATGCCGCTCGCTGGATGGAGGCATTGTGGAAGGTGCTAGCCTCAATTCCGTCAGGCTGACCCCAACAGCAGGCATTGAATAAGGGATACATTCCTATTTGAATCTAGTAAGTAAAATAGGTTGGAAAAACAAAAGTAAAGTTGCAGTGTTCATGCAGGGCAAAAGGTACGAAGAGGGGAAGTGGTATGAAAAGGAAAATGAGGAAAGCATATAATCATTTTGGGAGACATTTTGCATTTGAATTCTGGAATTTTCCGGAACAGAAATTAAACCAATGCTGGAAGCATCAGCGTGTGTGTTTCCAGCTGACAAAGTACTCTGATTGAAAGAGCTGTTAAAGGCCTGTTGGTATCAAACCCTCTTTCAAAAAAGGGTCTTTTCCAATATTTAGTCTTAATTATTTACCTATCACTGTATTTGCAGTAAGTAAGGATATATATGATATCACAGAGTAAGATGATAAAAAATAATGTTGTGAATGATACCCTTCCTGCCCAGGCAAAGCCATCCACATTAGTCCTTTATTCTGACACAGGACTGCACACTGCAAGGCGGGTTTGAAGCAGGAGCTGAGAATGTAGAGCCACATCTCAGAATATACTCATTGTGCCTAGTGATTATTTGCAATATTATTTTATTTCATTTTCCTTTATTTTGATACATCATAGGGGAAGTTTATGTTCTTTTTAAAATCAAAGTTTCTCTATTTATTCTGTGTTTTATTAAAAAAGGATCCTGTGATAAAAATAGTATTCCAACTATTAGGCTGATAGGTTATATATCACAAGTATCAGACCATGAATCAGTCAGTTCGCATTGCTTCCCCTAAAAGGATGTAAATAATAAAACCATGAAAAATTAAGTAACTAAAACAGAAAGAGAAATCTCAAACTTATAAAACAAATATTTTTAATGCAGGATTTTTTATATTTTCTCCTCACTGGAGATACCATTGAATTGTCATTAAAATTCTCATTTTGTCTAAACAAATCTTACTGCTTTTTTGACTGGTGAAATTTATGCGGAAGTTGAATCCCAAGAATATTATTTTAGCCTTCCTTATTTGCAAATTATATAAACTGGTAAGTAATTCTAAATGCAATAATTTGTTTTGAAGCAGGATTTTTTTAGAGAAGATGTGTAAGACAGACCACAGCAGACCTGAATAGTTATTATGGATGTGGGGCTGAAAAATAGAAAGAGAGTTTGTCAGGAGAGCTCTGTAGTCTTTTGCTATCACAACATGAGACAGAACTGATGGTTTTTATTTTTGAACTAAAAAATGGCTTGTTACTAATTCCTGTCTAGAAATCAAAGCCATATATGTCATATGTCTAAAACTAAATCAAATTGTAATTAATCCCATAAGCAGGCCTAATCATCCCATTGGTGTTGTCTTCTAGCTCACTTAGGGGTAGCCAAGATCTTCTATGATCCATGTTGCCAGTTGGAAATGACTGAAGATATGTGTGTGTGTTATTGCTTATGCATGGCAGATGGTAAAAAGCATAATGATAAGCTGATCCATTCCATAAGACCGTGAAAGGCTTTTTGTGGTTTTCCATGAAAATCTGAGGAGCAAGAGAGAGAAATGGAGAGTAGGAAAATGAAATAAAAAGAAGGGATTTTTGAGCTCCTACTAGTGCAGCTAGCTACAGCACTTGCTTTGGGGTTGATAGAGATCTCATGATCAGCCTATAAATCTCAGGGGCTCACAAATTTCTATAAGGTGTCTGTACTTCTTATATAAGCCTAATGTCACTGCCAGCAAAGTAGATAAAGCACCCCTTATTATGCAGGTATGGTTTTAACATGTGAATGCATATGTCCAAGCGCAATAGTTCTAAGTGCTACCTTCATTTTCTTCCTTTGCCATCTGTCTGGCATGCTGAATTTTATGCCATCAAATATTAATTGCCTCCTGGGAGTTTCTTGCTAGAAGAGCTCAGCTTGGTGCTTGCAACTAGAAACCCACAACTGTGTGAACATCCCAAAGGATTTAATTCGCTTGGGCTGCCCTGCATAAATTTCCCCTGAAATGTGTGCTCACGTTGCACAGCTTGTCTTGCTGTTGGAGGGCTGAGCCTTCACAGCAGGAATACATTTTACAGTTTACAGATCTGCTGTAGAGGACGTGAGCTAGAGATACCCAGTGCTGCTTCCACATCACAGAGAGCCCAAACTCTCTGCTGTTGTGCACTTCATGTGCAGTACCGCACTGGACAAAGCAGGTGTAAGTCATCCTTAGCCAGGCTGCACTCACTGGGCACGAGGCTGCAGAAAATCAAGGTCATAATTTTAAAAAATTCTGAATGTGTATGTCACTATCACAAATGGGGAAGGGTATGGGATGTTCAGTGGTGGCTTCGTTCTTGTTGGGTAGGGTTACAGAACCCTTGGCTTTCTCGCCTGTATTTCAGGGATCAGTGGCAGCTAATACCTCTTTTCCCCATTGAGTCCATGTGTGGGTTCATCATCTGTGAATTGGCTTCCATTAAAAAGAAAGTAAAAAGTCCATCCCGTTTATCTTTAAATCCAGTAGGTTTTATTGATGCTAGATGCCACCCAGTGTTTTATGAGAATTATTATATTAACTGAATTTCCTGAAAGCTTATTATTTCACTTCTCTCACAGTCTGGGGTTGTTCTCTTGCAAACAATTTCATACTTATCCATCATGGCCTTTATGATGAAGTACACTGAAACTGAGGTACCATCTCTTCTCTGAGAAGGTTGTACAGCCTGCTCAGGCTTTCTGACTGCCTCACCTTGTGTGATATACCTTCATTCTGCCTGTGCTGATGAGTTTTCTGAGAGGTGGGATTGCCAACATGGCCTCCTTTTCTGGGGGTGCTTTCCTTCCCCCCGAAGTATTGTGCTGATGCATTGTTCAGTGTTGGATGCATCAATACAACACTCTCATGTATAAAATACCAAAATGCTCTCTCTCTCTGTGCTTTGCAGCCTTCAGTGCTCTGTCACTTTTCAGCAGCTTGTGCTAAGATGGTGCATTGACTCCCTTTTCTCATGCACTGAACAGCTGTTGCGTGACTGAACTGCCTCCGGGCTTCAGCTGTGGAATAGGGAGAAAAATGATGACTCCCTCTCAACTGGATTGGTTAAATTGTCAAAGAATATCAGTAGTGTCTGAGTCAGATACATATGCTTGAAAGTATAGGATGGTGTGCTCCTGGACAAAATGATAGATGGCGGAATAGTAAAGGTTTTTTTGGTGTAACTAACCAGCTGGATGTGCAAGGAAATATCCTGCAGTTGTGATACATGGTCATAATTCACACATTAATGGTTGGATGCCTCATCAGTTGATGGGATTTCTGCTTGGATATTAATTGCACATGATGCAAGTTTCTCCTATTCTAACCTGCTGCTTCACATTATAGAACTTCATGTTGCAGTTATCAGGCAGAATATCTTTCTAACACATTAGTATTTCCTATCTTAAAGGAGGACTCAGGCATATTTCTTAATAGGTGTAAGGTCTTCTCAATGTTGCAGAAAGGCTACAATGTCCATTACTGTTAAAGCACAGGCAACATGGTAAGATAAATGACAGTGAGGTATTCTTATAAATCAGAATGCATGTAAAGGAAATACTTGTCTAGAATAAGGTTGCTCATTCTGAGTGTTGCTGTTCTTTTATTGCTGGAGATTTCTTGAGCTTTGTGGCAATCCTTTACCAGGAGAGGAGTGGTTGCTTCTCACAGCTGGTCTGTCAAGTTTGCAAACCTCTCAGCAATGTTTTCAAATGGACGTTCTCTTGAGTTGTTAGTGGGAAGGAGTGTGCCCTGCTGAGCACTATATGACTCAGTACCACATGTTATAGGAGAGTGTACAGAAAGCAGCAGTTTCAGAGATGACAAGCACTAAGTGCTGATTATTTCAGAAGAGATCTTAATACACCATTGCAGTCTACTTGCATTAATCGTGAAGCCAAAATGGGGGTATTGGCCGCTTCATTCAGTGGCTGTCTCCCTCACTGATCTCTTCGTGCCCTCCCTGGACTCACAGCTCTTCTGGAACTGAACCCGAGCGGGCACCAAACTGCCCCTCCTTATGTGCTGGTTCCAGGTTCTGCCTCTAGCATCAGCTCATCCTAAAACCACACTTGGCTTTTCTGAGGGAGGCATAGTTCAGTTTCACACTGGATGAATTAATGGTGTTTCTCTTGTTACACGAGGACAGTGAGTAGCAAGTTTCATATTAGTCTTTCAGTGATTAAGTAGCAGCACAGTGGCATCAGCTTTCCTGCTACATGATACCTAAGGATTCAAACTATACCACTTTTTTGTATATATTTGACAAGATCCTGGATCTCCTATCATACTTTTATTGGCTATCACCTTCTACCATGGAAAGATAAGGCATGTTAAATTAATTACTTTTTTCAATACCTTAAGCGTGTGCACAATCTCCAGTCATCAGTAGCACTAGATGCATAATTCAGGTTGTAATAGTACCTACTGAATATCTCCCAGTCTGTACATCTCACTGCAGGTAAATTTTGCCAGACTTCTAGAGGACTGCAGATCTCCAGTGTGGTAGTGTAGCATCTGACTGCTTCTCAGTCCCACTCTCAGTCTCCTCATTATTTCAGTTGCACAGCTACAATAGTTAGATTCTGTATTTTTCAGACTTCATAAATTAGCTTTAGACTACACTAAACAGGGACACAAAATTTCCTTTGCTGTAGATCTTAGTTATCACTTTCTATGGCAGTCTTTCTTTTGCTCAAAAATGAGACCAGGTGAGGTTCAGTACTTACTACAAAGTTGATTTGACCAATTTACTGAAGCTAAGCTGGTACAAACTGAGCATTTAATTAACTTGTAATGTTCTATTTAGAGCAAAACTATGTTTGAACTGCATTGCATCAGCTTGCATAGCTCTCTACCTTTCTGGGTACAACTGCGCTTATGGGCTGGTCCTGACAACTGTGCTTGTGAAAACTGCAGAAATACAGGAAGGTGTACTACTGCCTCGGAAAATGTACTACTGACTATACATGTGCTAGAGGTGCTTCATAAACCTGTAAGCTGTCTTGTTACAGAGTTTGAATCACGGAGAAAATGCATTGTAGCATTCACAAATGATACAGATGTGACTCTATTGGAAGTTTTTTCTAGCCCAACTCTGCCAGCTCAGGAGGAAGCAAGTGCATGCCCTATGGGTACACTGGATGGAGGGCTGTTCTCCAGCATTCCTGTTGTCTTCCAGATTGCTTGCTCTGTTATGTAGATACATGAATGTGTAATGCTATTTATCTGATAATGATATTGCTACGTTTCCAAAGTTCACCTTGAGACCCCATTGTTTTAGGCATACAACAGGTACGCAACAAAATACCACCTGTTCCAAAAACTTGTCATCCAAAAAAAATAGCTGGCCTGATTTCTATCTTAACAGTCATTCTGGGTGACTCATTCAGGATTATGTGATAACGAATCACCAGCTTCTTCAGCAGAACTGTCTATAAATGTTGAGTTGACACAGTATCTTTATGATGCTTATTCCTATTAATTATCATAGTTTTGTGGTTTTTAAAATGCTTTTAGTGACATATGTCAGTAGTATTTGCAAAGGTTAAAACAGGGAGGGGGGATTAAGTATTTTTAATTATTTTAGATGCAACATCGAGATCTCTGGTGTGCATGACTGACAGTATCATGAAATAGGCAAATTATTGAATACACCAACTCTGAGTGTTACTTGAAGCCACTGTGTTTCATGTATTTCTATGTGCTCATGCCTGTATTTTCTCTATTCTTTACTGGGTTCATTCATGCCTTTTGGAATTACTGCCATGCATAAAACAAGGTGCTCATGCTGTGGCCAACAATGAAGGAACCACAATGGATTGATGTGTCTCACATGCTTCTCTGGAGTCTCTGCAGCTGGTCACCTTGGAGACAAGAAGTGTCCTGTGCAGGCCCCACAATTGCTTTAACCAAGTGGCAGCTCTCACATTTTCTGCTTCATGTGTTATTAGTGGTATTTCTTGAATAATTCGTGGTTGTTCCAATCTGAGACTTTTACTATAACCCACGATGGCAGCACGTTCCCAAAGCTTGTATATTCCTCTAGGGATAATATTTAATTTGGAAGCTTATAAAGCCTTATTCCAGTTCACCAGCAGTGGTGTGAGGAAAGTCCCAGAAGGGGAATCACTCTGTTAGTTTTTCCCATGGCTGCTACCACAAATAGATACTCCAAGAGGACTTAGTGCATATTTGCAGCCTCTTAACACAGAAGAATAGGAAATCCCTCTAGAGATCATGAAGCATCTGTAAAGCTATATTGATTTTCAGCCAGCCAGCCCTAATCTATTCTGAACTATTCAGCTCTCCTCTTGGCCCTGGGCAATGATGTGAAATAATGCTGGGTATTAGGATTTTATGTATTATTGGTTAACACTATTGACTCCAGGAGAAGTTTTGATTCTGCCAGCAGAGCTTCTTTAGCATCAGCTTCCCACCTTACTCTACTTATGACAGCCCTTTTAAATGTTTAGTTGTTGCTAAACTAACAGGAATTATCACAGTATTGGAGTGCATGTGTGCCCTTAGGGTTCATACCACAAAATACAACATTCCCATTTTCAGTTATTCACCAGTAGCCTCTTTCCTGTTAATAGTACTGTCCTCGTAGTAGTCACGAGCAGACAGATTTCTTTCTTATTAGATATCTTTAGGTTACATAGCTTGTAAAAAGCAGCTTCTCCTTCATGTTTACCACATGTTGTGTACAGTCCTTGCTCACATGTCAGCACCTGCTACTAGGTAGTAGTTTGGTGAGTCCCAGAACTGGTATTGCCTATTTCTTAGGGATTTATGTCTCTTACTGAACGAGCTGGTGCCTAAAAAGATGCAGTCCAGGCTCTGGAATCTAACTGGGTTTACCTCCAAGCCTACATTTAGTGGCAACAGTGTTAGGTTTTCTCTCTTCTGTTCAGTCACCTATTCAGAGTAAACCTTAGGAACAAATATCTTTGTTCTCTGTCAGATTAGTTTTAAATTGGATCTGTGTGTTCAAACATTACTGATGGAAAGCAGACGAAGATACACACACCTTGATTTCTTTGTTCTTGTCTTACTATTTTTTAAAGGCAAGGTTAGACATTCAGCTTCAGTTGGATCTGCTTAATCTTTTGGTGGTTAATAGTAATGACAATTTGCATTGTGGGGTGGTGGGGTTTTTTGTTGTTTTGTTTGGGTTTGGGGTTTTTTTGGAGGGGTTTGTTGTTTTTTTTTTTTTTACTATCTCAGGCATATCTTGTGCTTTGGGAAATAAACTTTATACAGATCAGAAGTAATAATTCATTGTTAATATATGTATGGTGGAGGAAAAAAACTGTCACAGAGTGAGTAGGTGCCGGGTCCAGCTTTAGTTGTAATACCTTGATGAAAGGGGAAAGAAAACCTCATGGACCAGAACTTTTTCCTTGGCCTTAAACAATGAATATTCTTTCTGTAAGATTATTTGATTTTAAGTAAGTCATGTGAATATGATTAACATGCTCAAGATTATCCAGCAGGGTAAATTATTCATGCAAATTACAGATTTATAAATGGTATACAGAGATACATACTGATTTATTTAATTTTACTTAATACCCTGATAAATTTGAAAATGAGATTTTTTTTTTCTTCTCAAAATCTTTCTTTGCAGTGCTGTAAGTAGCTTCATAGCAGATAAAATAGGATAATCAATGAAAAAAGAGTCTAACTGCAGAGCTCACAGAGCAAAACAATAGGATTGTTTAAGAACAGCAGAGAATATTGTTTCTTTCGGAAGGAACTAACCTATAACTATGATCTATTCCAGCTACTTGTTTTGAAGTAGTTCTGCATGAGAGTGAGACAGATTGAATCCTGAAAGCTGACAGACTACAGTATTAGCTCAAGAGGCAACTTAAATCTGACAGTACATAGATCAGAAATTAGTTTTGGAAATTTCCTGCATGAAGACATAAGGACATAGTCAAATCTCAGACTCAAAGGAAGACTTGGCTTGTCAGTGTGCTCATGTCCTTCTGCATTACAGAGGTGCAAGTGCTTCTCCCAGGACACGATCTGCCATTTCAGGAAAGGTGCTTGCCTAAGTTTAGGCTGGGAGATGAAGCAACTTAAATGAAAACTGTACTAGAAATATCCGTGGTTTTTATCTTGACATTTAAAGGGCTAGGAATTTAGATACCTGGTTTTTGAAATAGTGCAATGTTCAGAGCTTTCCTCAGGTTTCTAACAGTTCTTGACATGGTCTGTTTCTTGCAGTTATCCATGGCAGTAATATACAGCACTGCGTCTGCCACCAAGGGAAATACTGTATGTTATCCAGTGCACAGCCAGGTAGAGAGAAACTGGGGCATCAGCAAAATCACCAACTCCTTTACTGTTTTAGTTTCAGTTGTTATTTACTCATAATAGTAAATTTTATGACCAGTAATTTCATGAAATAAGAAGACATCTGAAGATTATCAGATCTAACGACAGAGCTTAGGCTGGATCAAAGTCAAGGCACCAGAAATTAATCCTTTCATTCTATATGAAAATTCACGTTCAAGTTCCTAGCTCTGACTTCAGCTATTAGGATTTACATCCAGAATTGAACCAGACTGATCTGCAGAATCTCTAAAGGGAATTAACAAGTCTAAATACTTCAGATAAGCTTGTGATTTAGTAACTGGAAAGCATGTCCTGTTAATGGTCTAAGCATATTATAGAAAGGAGGAGGCTCAAAATTACAAAAGTAGCAGACAGAGGGGTTATAAACCTTACCTTCAATTTGTGCTACTCCTATGGTAATCTGGAGGTCAGAGGTTATATAAAGTACCTTTTCCAAAGTGCCAGCCAAATGTATGTTAGTATGATAACTCCTAAATGGAAAGGGGTTAGGTTTAGATTAGGTACAAGGAAGAAGTTCTTTACTGTGAGGGTGGTGAGACACTGGCACAGGTTGACCAGAAAACCTGTGGCTGCCCCATCCCTGGCACTGTTCAGGGCCAGGTTGGATGGGGCTTTGAGCAGCCTGGTCTAGTGGAAGGCGTCCCTGCCAAAGGCAGGAGGTTGCAACTGGATGATCTTTGAGGTCCTTTCCAAACCAAATCATTCTATGATTCTATGGTATGTAGACATTCAAACACTATGGACGTGAAACAGACAACGAGAGTAAATATAACCCCTTCAAAACTGAAAAATCCTGTTGGCTGAGACTGTTAAATAAGATTTGCTTCCTAAGAAGTTGAAAATACATTGCCATGACGTAGCTCACAGCCAGTGAGGCGTCTATGCCAGCTCGCATCCTGTGAGTTGTCCATGTGTGGGTCCACTGTTACTCGGTTCTCACCTCCTACAGGACTAATATTAATTTGTTCACAGATCACTCAGGACAGTCTGAAAACTGATCTGAAAACCCAGAGTCTTTGTTTCCAGTCAACTCTTCACTCTGGCTCACTGTGCAGCCCCAAAAGCACGAGTGCTGGCAGAGGACAAGCAGCAGAAACACATGGCCAGCAGCTGGAAGGCACTTGCAGCAGTGATTCTGAGCTGTTAGCAGCATGTCTGTGGGTTTCACAGTTTTCCCACCACAGGAGAGGAGGCAGAAAGGAGATCTGGGTAAGATTGGGTTGGATAAAATCAGATGTTTTGAGGAGGCAAAAGGAGCCAATTTTATCTAGTCTAACAAAAGATTTACTGAAAACATGGTATAGAACAAAAGCAGTGCAGCCTATAAACGGTCATTCATAAGGTGAACACAGTATATTCAGGTGTTTTGTGAAGCCAGACTGGAGGAGCATTCCTGTAGGAGAATATTTTCTCTATTGCATAAATAATTAAGCAGTGGTGGTGTTTTGCCTTAAGGCAACAGCACTACCATAAAGTATTTATCAGTAATACAAGCAGATATGGGGAAATAAGAAGTGTCAGAAGATTTGGGCCAGAAGATTTCTAGTCACACAGAAGAGGGACAGGTCTCTTGAGCTTTGTGGAGAGCTGAAAGCCTTCTGTAACAGGTTTTAAGTCCTTTGAACCAGCAACTTGGCCAAGCAGGAGATAAGGAAAGTTTTCTGTTTTGGGCATGGGAGTCTCTTGGCATAGTAATACAGAGAAGTTTTTTGTTACCCCTACATGGTGTTACCCCATTTGACTGCCTCCTTCCCCTGCTCCTGTGCAGGGCTGGAGGACTACAAAGTCTGTAGAGAAGCAACACTGGTACTGGTGTAGTTCTTCATCTGCAAAGTTTGCTACAATGGGTGAAAATGGAAAAGAAACAATTATCCTATAATAGCGTTTTGTAACTGAGTTTCTTTTTCAAAGGAAGTGATAATAAGTAAATTCTGGTATAATCTTAATCTTCTGTGAGACCATTGTTTCTTTACTGTGTAGCACTTGACTCTGGCACTTCTATTGGTAGGGGAAGGACCAGTGCACCCAGCAGCCCTCCCTCTCCACACTGCCTTCACCTTGCAAAAGTCATGCACACATTTAGATCTCTTCAGCCAAGCTCTGTAAAGCAGAAGGAAAGCGCAGCTCCTTTGATGATCTGGATCTAAATAGCAAGTTGCTGTATGAATTTAGAGAGACTGCAGAGGATGAAAGAGAAGCAATATGCTTATTTTCGGATCTAGCAGTGCTGTTATTCTGCCTGTATCCCAAGCCCATACACAAATAATTGGGAATTTTCTGTCTTAATGGCTATTGTTGTTTTTTTTTATTGTACCTCTGCAGCTGTGTGGGTGAATGTGAAAAGGGTTTTGCACATCTATAGATGCATTTCTGGTAGGCGCTGCACAGCTAAAGCCTCTTTTAATTTTCTCTCTAATTTATTTTTAATTTTGTAACCCCCCAAGGGTAAATCCTTATTATATGATGTAAAATCATCTCTTCTATAAAGCAGCTTATTTGTTGATTTCTAATTTCAGCCAGCTGAGGCAAAACTGTAGCTTTCTCCCAAAGCCTGAGAGCTCCTCTGTATATATAACTGTCAAGTGTGTCCTGCTGCAAAGTCAGTAAAAAATGTAAAAACCTGAATCTATCCTTTTAGAAAGGGTAAAGAGAGAGGGATTCATATTTCTCTGTGTTAACAGTGTGCTAGATTTCTGAATCTTAAAATATTCCTAATACGCAATTTGCTTTTAAATGTACACTACATTTGGGTTAGACTGAATAGGCAGGCTTATTTTTTCAAAACCTCAAGAAGTTAGGGGTTGTTTTTTGGAAGGGGATATCCATCGAAAGATAGTGTCTGAAGATGGTATTACTCTGTGTACTCACATAAATGCATGTTCACCGACATCAGTATGTGCTTTGGCTCACTGGAATTGTTTTCTTTAAGCTAACTTGCACACTTTATAGTTTAATATTTGTTTATATGACTGGCTGGCAGCCTTACTCAGAGACCTATTGAGATAATAACAAAAACACATGATCTGATGTAATCCGTCTTGCCTTTACATTTAGTGGGAGAGGTATTTATTTTCAAAATACTGGTTGTCTTGTCCTAAACAATTAATCTGAAAGATGTTAGGAGAAAAAAGCTTTAAAAATGCCTTACCAGCTATTTCAGGTGTAGGCATCTGCATTCAGTCCTTTTGGCCTACAATGCTTACAACTCAGAAGACCTCAGTAATTAGTTTGCTTTGAATTGTCATCAAGGGAAATAAAAAACCACCACAAACAACAGATTGTCTCTTTTTGTTTTGTTCTTAAGTGTGATATTTTTCCACCACTTCGTTATTATGCAAAGGTGATGTTTCTATTCAGGAAGTAGACTTTTGAATACAGCTCTTGATTCCCTCTGTTTTTTCATTTTAGTCTTCCCAAGTCAAGGCTTCCCCCTTTCAAGGCATGACCAGCAGGTTGAAGGGGGTGATCCTGCCTCTCTACTCTGCTCTCATGAGACCTCACTTAGAGTATTGTGTACAGTTCTGGTGTCCTCAACATAAAAAGGACATGCAACTGTTGGAACAAGTCCAAAGGAGGGCCACGAGGATGATCATGGGGCTGGAGCAGCTTCCGTATGAAGAGAGGATGAGAAAGTTGGGGCTGTTCAGCCTGGAGAAGAGAAGGCTGCGTGGAGACCTCATAGCAGTCTTCCAGTGTCTGCAGGGGGCCTACAAGGACACCTGCATTAATTTATTTTGGCACTGGTTTTTGCTCTGCCCAGCCTTCTCATCTGAAACTGATCTTCTGCAGTTTGGAATATCTCAGAGCTGTTAAACAAAGATAAAGTTTGGGGGCCTACAAGGATGCTGGGGAGGGACTCTTCATTAGGGACTGGACTACAGTGATAGGACAAGGGGTAGTGGGTTCAAACTTAAACAGGTGAAGCTTAGATTGGATATGAGGAAGAAATTCTTTACTGTGAGGAGGGTGGTGAGGCACTGGAATGGGTTGCTGGGGAAGTTGTGAATGCTCCATCCCTGGCGGTGTTCAAGGCCGGGTTGGACATAGCCTTGGGTGACATGGTTTAGTGTGAGGTGTCCCTGCCCATGGCAGGGGGGTTGGAACTTTAAGGTCCTTTCCAACCCTAACTATTCCATGATTCTATGACTCTATGAAAGTAGAGCTTGCCAACTACTTTTCTTCTGTCATCAGCAAAGAATGGATGGAGAAAGCAAGGGAGAACCCCGTATGTCAGTTAAAATCGTAGATTTCATTTCCATCTCTGGAAACTCAGCTTTACTTATTAGCCAGAAGTCGTGGCCATACATCTGTTTTTAAAGCTAACTTATTTGGCCACATCTGAGCAGTACAGTGATCTGTGGCTGGAAACTGAAGCTGGGGAAAGACAGCGCTGACAAACCAAAGTCACCAAAAGAGTCCTTGGTGTATGTCAATAGTCCTTGCTCAGGCAACCTAATGTCTGTACATTTCTTGAGCCTGCTGTTAGTTTCTGCTTTGTAGGTACCACCAAGGTCCTACTGTAACAAAATCCGTTGGGATTTTCACTATTCAGATTGAGACTGCAGTTTGATGTCTGAAATCTTTAACCTTTCTCTTTACAATTAAAACAAAAAAATCCCTCTGAAATGTTAACCATGTCATTCCATTGCACTGATGTTTTCCAGTTGGTGTTTTAAAGGTATTATCTGTGCAGCGTAAAAATCAGAGATATAGTTTCAGTACCTCCAAAGGATCTGTGTGGTTTACACTGATTTTAGTAGGAATTAGGACATCTAATCTCAAATGCTTTTTGGCAATGCTTCCCTAAATGTGTCAAAACAAAAGATCTAAAATATTTCTGCATGCTCAAATCATCATAAAAATATGTAAAGGTAGCTATAATTAATATTTGAAGGGTGGAATTTTCTTTTTCATGAATTCCGTTGTAAGTTGGTGGTAACAGTCAAGTTTGGTGTGGTTGAATGTACTGACTTCTTATTTAGGGTCTTAAATAATTTACCTACTTACCACATTGTTTTGCTATTTTTCCACTGCTTATTGAGAAGAAAAGAGAGGGGAGGGAAGGAAGGAAAGCTTGCTAGCATTTATAGTTTTGCACTCAGTGTCATTCTCACTTTAACAAATAATTAGGTTGTTGACTAATAATATCCCACTGGAAGTATGTTTGTGCGAGCATCTGTTAATGAACAAACATCAGATGTTCTGGTTAGGTGAATCCTAATTCAAGTCACTCAGTGGGGCCAAGATTTAACATCCAAGATTTCTGAATCAGCTTCTGAAGTAATTATCTATTTTTTTTGTGGTTGTTTCTTACAAGTTCTGAGATACTCCTGTGCTATAGGGAGCCTGCCATTTCTAGTAGTATGGCAGCTCATATCTCATCAAGTCCATTTCAATCAGAGAGCGAACACTCTTGTGATGAAAGAAAATGATGAGAAAGAATTGGGAAGCCTGAGCAAGTTTTAATGGTGACTGACAATAATGTTCCTTTTCTTCTGTATTTTCCACCACTCGTTTTGGTGATCACAGGCACTTAGAAAGGCTGCAGCAACATGAACATATCTGAGAATAGTGAGGGTTTTTTAAACTTAAAGATGGTTCAGATTCCATTTCTGACACTTTGGCAGTACAGGTCAGCCTTACTTGGATTCCTGTTTAGGCTGCAGACCTTCACTTGCACTGTGTTCAGCCACAGTTGGTATGTCCAACCCCTTTCACAGTGGGGTCTCATCATGTCTGGAGCTTACTGTAATGCAAATAAGTAACAGTTTGTGCACCCTCACTAATGAGCTGGTTTCTTTTGAACAGAGGACAGTAATAATTCCTAGCCTAGCATGAGGAATGCTTTGACCTTTTGAAAGTTGCAGGTTTGGTCTGCAGGCCGTATTGTACTGTCAGTCTTCATGTGATGGAAATAAAGTACTGGGTGATTGACAGGGCCCCCATAGAACATAGCAAACCTGCCTGCCTCAGAAATCGATCCTGGTAGCAGAACAATCTGTCACGCAAAATCTGTCTCAATGCAACCTTTCTCTAAACAAGTCTGATATTTTGAACCTCTCAGATCAAAATCATCCTTAGAACATGGTTGTTATCCTCTAGGATAATCTTTGGAGCAGGATCTGTAATCTGCCCAAAGGTATTGCTCTAATATTCCATCATATTTGCAAATTCTGCAATCTGCCACTCTGGAAAAACCCTCCTGTGTCATGTGTGATACAACATTCGTCAGTACTTATGGAAAGTATAAATGTATGTAGCAATTTGCTCTATTCTTTAGGCATTTCGTATGTGTATACGTAAAACTAAGAACATATTTACAGTAAACCCAAGCTCTACATGTTTTTCCCAGTGTTGTTTACATCTTCAGTGAAGAGTCAGTCTGACCCTCACGTATTACTTCACCAAGCTGGCTTTTTTAATATCTGCAAGACAAATAGGGCTTATTAGTCTTTACGTCCTTGCAGTACCTCTTTGTATATGGTGCTTTTGAAGTGCATATTGTAAATGCAAGAGATGTGCTAGATAATTTCTCTTGACAGGCAGATATTTTGTGCATGTAAATCTAACTCTTACATAATTCTTCTTGTTTCTTACTGCAGGAGAAGAAAACTTGCTGGCAATTTTGAAAAGGAGATGGTGGAAGTACATGATCCTGGGAATAATAGATATAGAAGCCAACTACTTGGTAGTCAAAGCTTATCAATACACCACTCTTACTAGTGTACAGGTAAGAACTCAAAGGATTTTCCCTTTTGAGGTAAGATAAAAAGGTCAGTGGTGCAGTGCCCATTGGCTTTGGTGTACTAACAGCTAGTTACTGTCTATGTCTTCTGTATACCTTTTAATGCTGTCTTATGAAACACATTTTTTAATATTGGACCATTTTTATTATTCAATGTTTTCCAAACTGTAGAAAAACATACTGGCTTTAATTTTTTTTTCCCCCATGCTAAACTATTAATGATCACATTTTTGGCATTATCTACTTAATTTGGTCCTTTAAGGAAATATTTTCATATGGGCTGAAATGTTTTTCTCACTTTGTATTGTACTTGAGAAAAAAATATAATGACTTCTTTAAGGATTCTGTAATTAGACCTGTGTGCAAATGTGTGGTGGGTTGACCAGGTGCCCACCAAAGCTGTTCTGTCACTCCTCCCCTGGCCAGGAGAGAGAGAGTGTTATGAAAGACTTGAGATAAAGACAAGGAGAGATTACTCACCAGTTACTATCAAGGGCAAACCAGACTCAGCTTAGGGAAATCAACTTAAGTTGTTACCAATCAAATCATCAAAGGGCAATGAGAAACAAACCAAAATCTTAAAAACACCTTTCCCTCACTCCTCTCTTCTTCCTGGGCTCAACTTCACTCCCAAATTCTCCTCCCTACCAGTGGCGCAGGGGTACATGGAATGGGGGCTGTGGTCAGTTCATCACATGTCTCTGCTGCTCCTTCCTCCTCAGCAGAAGGACTCCTTACACTCTTCTCCTGCTCCACGATGGGTTCCCTCCCACAGGAGACAGTCCCCCATGAACTTTCCCAATGTGAGCCTTTCCTACAGGTAGCAGTTCTTCATGAACTTCTCCAGTGTGGGTCCCTTCCATGGGTGCAGTCCTTCAGGAGCAGACTGCTCCAGCGTGGGTCCCTAACGTGGGGTGCAGTCCTTCAGGAACAGGCTGCTCCAGGGTGGATTCCCCTGAAGGGTCACAGCCCTGCAGCAAACCTGCTGCAGTGTGGGCTTCTCTCTCCATGGGGCCACAGCTCCTGCCAGGAGCCTGCTCCAGCATGGGCTTCCCATGGGGTCACAGTCTCCTTCAGGCATTCCCCTGCTCCAGCATGGGGTCCTGCTCCAGCATGGGGTCCTCCATGGGCTGCAGGTGGAGATCTGCTCCCCCA
The DNA here is from genome assembly GCA_024733675.1 of Psilopsiagon aymara. NCBI lineage: Eukaryota > Metazoa > Chordata > Aves > Psittaciformes > Psittacidae > Psilopsiagon > Psilopsiagon aymara. Next base: position 17,951 of record JANRGW010035605.1, read on the forward strand.
TGGACCTCCATGGACTGCAGGGGCACAGCTGCCTCACCATGGTCTGTACCACGGGCTGCCGGGGAATCTCTG
>JANRGW010035607.1:0-10510 GCA_024733675.1 Psilopsiagon aymara
TGGTGGTAGCAGCAGTGGTTTGTGTTATACCTTAGTTATTGGACTGTTCTTATCTCAACCCGTGGGAGTTACATTCTTTTGATTCTCCCCCCATCCCTCCAGGGGCCAGGAAGAGAGTGGCTGTGCAGTTCTGAGTTATGGCTGGTCTTAAACCATGACACCTGGTTTGAGAGGATCGCCCTGCAGTGGTCTATTGAGCTGCTGAAATTTAGTATATTAGTTAATATTACACTAGCAGCACCACAGAAACACAGTATCAGGAAAAAAAAAGAAGTGTGCATTAGCACTGTGCACCTAACATCTCACTGACACAGACCCCAGAAACTCTGACTTTTGTAATTAATCAGATTGCCAATATGATGCACCTGAGATGAGCCCAAGTAGTGGACATATTGTGTCAGACCAAGCAAAGCCAACACCAAATCTGGCGCTGTTATTAGTTGTTTCTGTGTCAAATTCTTTTCATTTGCAACATCTTTAATACATACTGATGTGAGGGGCTTGCACTGTTCCAACATGGACAAGCAAATTTCTCATTAATAGATACAATAGACATGTTACACACATCTTTTTGATAAGGGCGAGTACTGCACTGTATATAGCCATAAAAACTATACAGAAAATTAGAAAAAATATTCAGCATAAAGATCTTCTTTCTTCATACAACACATACAATAAGCCCAAAGTAGAGGAGTCTAAATACGCATATACATTATCTATAAACCATAATCATATGCTACATTAAAATATATAATATTTAATGTATTTTCTATATAATGCAAAGACTCAGTCCCACCTTCCTGTGTAGGGAAAGAAGAAAATAAAACTTACTCTGCAAGACAACAGTCCTGTGCCTTTATTAGCACTAGAATTTTTATGTAAGGGATATGCACAAATGAGACCCAAATTTTCCTACTTAAAACATAAAGGTCTCTATTGTTCCATGTTTCACCAGTGCTGCTATGAAAACTTAATTTCTCCAACTTTTTTTCTCCTTGAAGAACAGAACTACTGTTCACTTAGCTGTTCCAAACAGAATGCATGCTCAAAGGGTGAGATAAGGGGAAAGAAAGAACAAATTACCACATTCATTTACTACTCTCTCCCTCTTCCTTTGATTATTAGCATGAAAGCTTCCTACAAAGGCTCATAATTCATTAAATTATTTTAACACAGTGCATATGTTCAACAGATCCATGTTTGTCAGATCCACTGTGAGCTAATGTCTGTGTAAAACCACCTATAATGCTAATATAAACCATAAATACATAGAAATATTATTGAGGAAATAATATTTGACACTAAAATAGCACAAAAATTATGCTAAGGCTGTTTGATGCACATCAGACATAAAGAGATTAAATACAGCTTTTGATAAGAAAAATACCTGTAGTTGCCACTTGGAAGAAGAAAAACTTAGAATCATGTGGTTTCAAACCTTTTCTGACCATGAGAAAACATTCTGTGCACTGTAATTACATAAAGTGTTTTCCTGTGCCTGTTAAACTTTTGTTCATTGTAGACAGACCTTTTCCTAGTTAAACAGTTATTCAGTGAGTACCTACTACATTTATTTCTGAGTTTTCTATATATACTACAAAAAAATCTTCAAATTAAAGCCCTTACCCCCAAATGCTGTACTTTCAGTGTTATGCAGCAGCGGTGGAAGGTGATAAAACAGGCATTCATGTGAAAGACTAAAGAACTCAAGTCAAATTGGAAACACACAATGGAGAAATCTAAACACATCCTTCCCTTTTCATACCTACATAAATAAAAATTGCAGTAGACCTCAGCTACAAAACACTCTCCCTTCTCTCCTAAATGAGCTTGCAATGATAAAACAAATGCACTGAGTAGATATCATGTTAGGTAAATACATGGCTCATATTCATCTCTTAATGGGAGCATGACCTTGCACCATGCAGCCCATGCTGTACCAGCAAGTTTGGATTAGAATACCTTAATAATGAACAGCACTACAAAGCTTTGCAACCTAGTACAAACACCTGACAAACACATGTTCATAAAACTCTTCAATCAACTGATTAAATGGAAAATATACCAAGCTCTAGAAGGGGATGGGGAGGGACCAAATTGTCATGGAGCCCCTGAGCCACCAAGTCCAGTCTTCTGTTATCACCAACAAAGTTTCTTACAATTCTTTTCATTAATTTTCTTAGAGGCCTTTTCCAACCTTTCCCTCATAGAACCTAAATGATTTTATGATGCTACAAGTCAGTTTTCGCCCATTTTAGTCCTACTGAATGTCATTGCAGAGTCTGAGAACTAACTGCGAGAAATTTCTTCCAGTTTTCAAACCGCATGTATTAGGAATGTGCTATGTCAGTTTTACAATAATAATCCATGCATTCAGGATTTCATTCCAAACTTAAAATGCTTTGTATTATCTAATTTGAGATAATACAAATCAGGGTGCTACAGGCACATCAATACTATGTTATTCAACTATTATTTTTTTTTTATTATTTGCAAGTGTTGACACATTGTAAATATCTGCAACTTGGGGAAAATATTATGCTTTCTTACAAAAAAAATCTTCACTGTAATCTAATACTGCCACTTAGCATTTAATACAATTTATTTAATAGAAATATTATACCATTAATATATCCATCAAATCTATACTTTATATAAATATATATGTGTATACGCACATGTATAAATTTTATATGGATATAAAATTTTACATTTTCCCCCATATCTATTTTTAAAAAAATGAATTTTAAAGGATGACAATATATTCTTCTAAATTACACTTGTCAACAGAAGGTTCAACACAGTTAAGTGAAATATCCTATTCAGTGTTACCAGGTGTTTACTCGTTAAAGGGTTTTTGGTTGGGTTTTTTTGAACGGTCATCAGGTTATCAAAACATTTACAAAACAAAACCCAAACCAACAAAAACAACACTGTGAAATGCTTACCTCATACCATAAAGACTTCTCAAGAAAGGAATTGCATTCCCATTTTATTAAGGTCTGAATTATAGTTAGCTGTTCTGTTGTAATCCTAGAAAGCTTCAAGACACTGTTGTTTCTTCTTTGCTCAACATAATTCCAAGCAACAGTTCCTATGTGCCCTGAAGGTAAAGTCCTAACAATTGCTCTTGTTCCAGTATAAACTGATTTTTTAACCTCCTTATCATTCTTACAGAATCGTCTTATCAACAAAGTAGAACGTTCCTTTTTGTTTCTGAAAAAATCCTCTTCCAAATCTTCTTCACAGTTATCGTTACAGTCTTCAAAATGGCTCAGAAATGGCTTGGAGGGCATTCTTCCAGTAAAGTTATTTCCACAGAAGTTGTGACCTGAGCATGCCACTTTAACCTTCCGTGGTGCTCTTTCCAGGCATAAATACTTATCCCTTAAAGTGTCTTCATACAGCTGCTGCTCATTTTCATTCTCACAATTATTTGTCAACTCAATTAATCTGCAAGTGCAGGCCAGGGAACCAGTGGTGTTACCAACACCAATACTTACTGGCTGCAAGCAGTTATCCAAAATGAAGCTGCTGTGTAAGCTGCACAGAGCTTTTGATATATTCCTTTCACTAGCACAGTGAAAACGAAAAAAGGCCACTTTATCAGTATCGTTGCTGTCATCCTTATTTACTGCTGTCTGGCTTCTCAAGGAGGGTCCATTTATTTTCAACTGAATTTCAGCAAGCATGGCTCTTTCCAGTGAAGCAGGAATTCCAGTTTCCAAGCATGAATCTCCCCCTGCTAAAGGATCACAGGATTTATATAGCTGGCTGCACGGGATATTGCTCTTGCAGTTTTTCTGTACAACATTACAGTTAATGTTAAGAAATTCCACTGAATCAGGGATGGAGCTATTTCTCTCCCAGAAGTTTTCATTACTATTGTCATTAGTCAGTTTTTCTTTTGCCAGAGAGAATAATTTGGGCACTGAGCCCTGAAGACTTTCTTCTTCAAGTCTGTTTAAGTATGAGAAAGCATGTGTGGTTTGTCTTCCCGGACTGGCAGCGTGTCTTTTTATAACACTAGTGTCCAAAGCATTTTGAGTATTTCCATCTCCAGCTGACTGAGCAGGTATCACTTTACCCTGTACCGCAGAGACAAGAACAGACGCTGTCATCTCCTCAGAGGTCATTTTGACACAGTAATTCCTAGATGTGTGCTGGGAATGCAGAAGGGGGGTGGGGGGTGGGTGTGTGTGTGCTCTGTCTGCCAATTGTCACAGCATGATTTCAGTGTAATAAAAGGTTCCGTGCTAAGTAATCAGTGAACACATGGTAAAATATACATTGACTCCTCGTTCTTTTTGAGCTGGGTTTTAACAGAAAGTGTATTTCTTCACTGTTGGGCTATTAGGCTTTGCCAAGCTTGGATTACAGGCATGAAATACAAACATTTTTAAACCAGCTTTTTACTGTGACATGGCCATCCAGGCTGCCTCTTCCAACAATTGCTTCGTCTATAATATGTAGCACACACACTGTTGCCTCAGGTTGTATAAGATGATCAAACACATAATCCATGTCAAAGACACTTCTGTCCGTAAGGCATCCAAAAAGTTGGTTTTCTGTAGGAAAAAAAAAAAAAAAAAAAAATCAAAATACTGAACAGAATCCATGGCATAAAATCCATCATCACAATTACAACAGAATGCTTGGGTTTTTGAATGCAAAGAGAAAATGAAAGAGAAAAAAAAAACCAACAGAGGTAAATTATACTGAGACCCAGAAAATCCCAAAATACATGCTTAAATCTGACTTAAAGTCTCATTTTACAATTTTGGGAAATCACAGTAATGATTTATATACTTTAATATTCATCTTCACTTTACTATGGAAAGCTACATGACTGCAGAATACTGATGTTACTGAAGCTGTAACACTGAAACTGAACATACAGGATATACACAAAGAGAAAAAAAGAAATGTCTTTTCTAAAATTTTTTTGACCTATACGCAGGATAAGTTAAAATATTTTGAAGAACAAAGCTAATTTTAAAACTACACTGCCATTTAAGAGCAATTATTTTCCTGTTCAGAACTAAATTTTATGACAAATATAAGTGCTTTGGTATTATGTGCTCTCTGTTTTCCTTAAATGTTCATGAAGTCTCATGTTCATGTTGTTACCATGAAATCATGAAGAAAACACAGTATTTTTGGCTGAACTTTATGACTGAAAAAGCATGAAGGCAGAATAAGGTAAAAGACTGAAATATTAATAATCTTTTTTAACCCCATTACTTGTATACTGCAGGCTACAAACTTACCCTGCCCTTCTCAGATTCTTTCCTGCTTGGTAGAAGTAAATCTTGAAATCAGAAAATAAGAAGTGACAATTCAACAAAAGAAACAGAAAAATAAGAGCCATACCCAGCTAAATTATGGGGAATTAAAATTAAACATATATATGCTTTTGTTTCAATTTGCCATATTTAATGCTTAAAGCCATTGCATGTTATTAAAAACATGGAAAATGCAGAAAGTTATATTAAGGCCTAAGTTTACTAAAAGAGTCTAAATTCACTAGAAATAAGCAAAAAAACATGACTTTTGAAACTTGAGTAGCAAAACATACCACAGAACTGAGGCAAATCACTGGCTAGGTACAACAACTTGATTACTGAACTGATCAAACAAATGTTGACCCAGGCACTATTTACATAAGCAGAAGGGGCTCCTTCCTTCTATTCAGTTCATGCAGTTTAGCTAAGCACAATAATTAAATCATCTGTAGTTGATGAAACAACAAGGAATGATGGGAAGGATAACATCAGGAAAGCCTAACAATAAAAGTAATTTAAAGTATGAAATCTATTTTATTACTCTTCTCAAGTAATTATAATTAACAATTTTATTTTAAAACATTTTAGTGTCAGCTTTCACTTTTATTTATTACTGATCTTCATCCAAAAGCAGTTTGGCAAAAAATCAAAATGTAAAATGTACTCTTTGGTCAACAGGATACTTGATGTGCTATTTTCTCATATAATAAAATACACAAGTGTAACTAAGTGTATCATTTTTTGGGGGGTGGGTAAGGAGATGAGGGGGCAGGAGGAGGGGTGAGGGAGTGGTGTGTGTGTCTGTAATAAAAAAAGGAAACAAATTTTTAACAAAAGTTACATTTTGCTACAAATCCACGGCTTAACAGCTTGCCAGCCAGGGAACAGCATTCATTCTTCAGACAGTAGCTACCATAAATGCACGGGAAATCTCAACCTTCAATGGACATTTCAGTTTAATTGGTTTAACAACAGAGGAGAGATCAGAGAGGGTCTCAAAGGAAAGTGACAGAGACAGAACAAAGAGCGACGAGTTTTACATTCTCCATCCATTACAAAATGCATGTGCATGCCAGATCAGCCGAAAGAGAAGCAAGAAGGGAAACTCGGATCCTGTACGAGGGAGAGATTCAGCACCAGAAAGGAAAATAAAAGCTACAGTTCATAGAAAAGTCATGTAGAAGGAGATAGCAGTAGCTGGATAGAGCGGCAGAGACAAAACTTACACTGGAGTCGTTACTAACACAGTTCACAGAGCACCCTATGAAATACTGCAACAGCACAACTGTAGAGGAGTTACAGTGGGAAACCAGCACCCAAGCAATTCTTTTAGTCTATATTCCCTGACAGTGCCTATATCATTAAATTGTACCCTGAAATACATTTTTAGTTTACTTTCTTCAATCTTCCCTATTTCACTTTCAAAAACAAACCCCCTGGCACTTAAAACACGCACACAAAAAAGGAAGGTATTTCACAGTTACCTTGTTCTACCAATTCCTATCACTTTTCCCTGTCCTCCTTCCCCTTCAAATCCCCAGATAACAACTTAAATAACTTTTTACCACTACAAGCTTGAAGAAAACTGCAAGCAATCCATCTAGAAATTCCCATGTCACTTCTTCTGGCAACCATTCTGTACCTTTGAGTCTAAATCTATATATGACAATGTTGATCAAAAGAGAAAGATCTAGGAGGAGTTATAAGAGAAGCAGCTGTCTTCTTCTTGATCTCTTAAGTTTCTTTCTTGATATGTCAAGTAACAATAATACTCTGTAAAGGGTATACAAAATTTATATGGTTTTTTATATATTGATATATATAAGTATATAAGTAATAGTCTTCAGTACTGATTTTTTAAGGATTTCTTTCACCTATCAAAACATGTCAGCCTACTGATTCACCTTTCTTGTTTGCATCAGAAAAATTCCAGCCAATCAAATGAAAATACAAGCCACAAAAATATATTTATTAATGTACTCTCTGTAATATTGCTAAGCCAGGAATAAAATTTAGTGTAATGGATTGACACTGGAAATATACCTCTTACTACACTAGTGGCCAAACAAAATTCTTACAAAACCACATCACTCTACAAGGCAAAAAAGACAACGTCACTATGCAAATTTAACATCACACAATAAACCTGAGATCACAAAACTGACCATGCATGTTAACCTTTCTGCATCTTTACAGAGAATTAAAAAAAAAAAAAAAAACCACAAAGCAAAAATCCCCAAACTAATCATATCACTGATTCACCACTTTGCTTCTGTAAAAAGAAACCTGGAAAAAAAGAAATACATTTATATCCCCCAAAACCCAAAAAAGCTCATAGAGAGGCCAGGATTAGTCTTCCACAGTCCTCTTTCCTTCAACATCATTCTCCCACCTGTCTCTTATGCCAAATTCTCTCCTTACTTGTCCTTCCCAAACTGCTTTTCTTGTATCTTTTTCTTTTCTCTACAAACTTCATGCCGTACCTTCTCCATCAGTGATTTTGTTGGTCATCTTTCCCTTCAACTCCAGAGGATACACTCCTGCCCATGTCTCTCTACCAGCATCACTTTTTGTCCATGCCTATGTTTGAAATACAGCTCAAGAACAATGTCTGCCTAAGAAGCTCCCCATCTACGTCCAGCTGTTCCCACCCTCTCATGACCACTGCAATGTAATGGGGAACTGATCCATCTCAAGAATTTTTTGCTCAAGTTACTTGACAGTTAGATCATTTTCCCAATCCAGCTCATATTTGGTTGTACTAACATGCATGCTACAACAGCGCAGGAGAGAAAATGGGGGGGGGGGGGAGGAAAATGCCACTTAAGTTAGTTTACACCTTTCTATAATCTGCAAATGTAATTTGATGTTTCAGCTATGTCAATCTAGCAGGTACCTGACACTAAAGCTGACAGACTTGCTCCTCGCCTCACTCTTGACCTTTGGTCCACATTTCTCCCATCTCATGCAGATAGCGATCAGGAGTCCAGAGAGACAAGTTGATTCAGCTGGCTGATTTTTCAGGAAACTATTCTTTCCATCCAAATGAATTGACCCACCTTGTGGCCACATGATCACTATACTCCATGAAAAGGAAACAGTAGGAATGCCTGGTAGGGACCACATGTCTCAGTAGGAGGTTCAGTTTAGATCAAGTTTGTTATGACGTCTAAATGCGCCATGAACACAGCAGAATAAGAGAAAAGTTTTGTTGTGTACGAATATGCTAAAATTTCATGAAAGAGCAAATAATAGCCATTATGGGAGAGCCTCTCGTCTACAGATAATTGCAAAGATATCTGAAGCTGCAGCTTTGCTGAACAGATGACAAGGGCTTCATGTGTCCTTCATCACACCCTTCTCAGTCTCTGCTTCTTACTTTAATCAACAGGTTTCAATTCACTATGCCCAGCAAATTCCTTAAACTGCTGGAATTCATTAGACATGTGATGAAGTGCATTAACACAGTGTTACAAATGCTATCAAGTGTAAAACTCACCAGCTCAACCAATAAAACAGTATTTTGTAGCTTACTGTAAAACTTCAGAGAAAGAGGGAGAAGGGAAGCCACTCCCTGTGGCTTCCCTTACTTGCCTAGCAGCATATGGGTGGCCAAAGCCTAGACCTTCATATAAAATCCTCATACAGACATATATACATGTATTTACATATAAAACAATGCTGAAATTATTCAAAATCATATTCTTCATCTTGGACATTCAACTAGGACCACACCAATCTCATAGTTAAATCTGAATATAAAAGCACATGAAGTAGACAGCTAAGCCTGCACTGTATACAACACATACTGACATTTTCTAAAGTCACTAGATTAGCCAAAGAAATCCATTAATAACTGCACTGGTTCATTTCATAAGGTTTAATTTATGTCAAAAATGTAATGCGCTCCTTCTATCAGTAAAGTAAAAACATGAGAAACTAGAACCAGCATTACTGAATTATCCTGGATGCAGAGGTCAGCCAATAAAGACAAATGAATAATGAAAATATACAATCTGGCAACCTTTCAGCACATGCATACACAAAATGTATTAAGTCTGAAAACATGTGACATAAAACTAATTTGTCTACTTTCTTTTTTAGCACTGCTGCATATACTTTTAGACTTCAAGTGCAAGAATTAAATTAGTACTCATAGTATTTAATAACAATAATAATATTTAATAACAATAATAATATTTAATAATTGCTTATTCCCCAGCCATCTGAAATTAAAATCTACAATAGTCTATATAAAATACTCAACATCTAAGGCTATAAAACTGTGTTAATTTATTATCAGTTAAATCTATAATCCATGACTCAATTAATTGTCTTTTGAAGCCAGCAGGAATTCTGCTTCAGACGGAAAAAAAAAAAAAAAAAAAAAAACAACAAAACAGAGCACATTAAGACTTAAGACACACTATTATTTAGTCTAAGGAAAGGCATGTGAAGGATCAGAGCCATCACACAATGCAGTAAGTTGAAAGCCTTTCAACTCTAGGCTGTCAAGGAAAAGATGATTAGATAAATATTTGAGGATGTTGTTTGGACTGTGGGAAGAAGCAGCAACTGTATTAGGGGTAAGTATGGGATGGATCTCATGGTAAAGATGGGGATTGTTTAGAGAAGCTGCATGCTGCCAGATTCCAAATGCAATCCAGAATGCAGGATGCTGTGGGAACTTTACAGGAAACTCAGTGAACACTCAGCAGGGGCCAAGATTACGGGTGCAGAGGATGAAGGGGACTGACAAACAGGCACGTGACGTTACAAAACACATACTGGTTGTTTCTGTACAGCAGAATAGTAAACTGCTATTGAACTAAGATGTAAGGTAATTTATGACACCTAAAGGGCAAATGGAGACAACCTGACAATCCTTCCTTCCTATCTGGCTACACTGGGACATCTATAGCTATTACTCCAAATTTTATCCTACATGCTACATATAGATGGTGACTAGCCTAAACAAGGCATTTCAGCACACAAAAAAAAAACCCACCAACAACCAAATAATCACATTAATTAATTTAATTTAATAAATATTTACATAGCATCTAAGGTACAAGCAATCAGTGAGTAAAATTCTTTGGAAGCAGTAAACTACAAACAATTTGACACAGTAACTGGATACAAAACTATTTGTCATGGGTTCAGCAGTAGCAGTCATTTTCCCCCTTCTTGGTAGCTGGTGCAGCACTGTGTTTTTCACTTGTGGC
>JANRGW010035608.1:0-29728 GCA_024733675.1 Psilopsiagon aymara
GGGCCTATAGGGATGCTGGGGAGGGACTCTTCATTAGGGACTGTAGGGATAGGACAAGGGGTAACGGGTTCAAACTTCAACAGGGGAAGTTTAGATTGGTTATGAGGAAGAAATTCTTTACTATAAGGGTGCTGAGGCACTGGAATGGGCTGCACAGGGAAGTTGTGAATGCTCCATCGCTGGCGGTGTTCAAGGCCCGGGTTGGACAGAGCCTTGGGTGGCATGGTTTAGTGGGAGTGTCCCTGCCCGTGGCAGGGGGGTTGGAACTGGATGATCATAAGGTCCTTCCCAACCCTAACTGTTCTATGATTCTATGTTTTTGTCTTGATTTGTGACATCCTCTCCAGTTTCAGGTTTTGTGACCCTTATTCACAAATCCTGCATCCTTTCCCCTCCCCCCCTCTTCCCCATTTTACAATGTCTGCAAACAATAACAAAAAAAAAATCTCTGTTTATTGATGTTTTCATGCATATGAAAGAGGAACAAGCAATGCAATAGCTGTTACTCATGGCTGTGACAGACCAGGAGAAAATGAGTACAGCTGAGCTTTGGACACCTTGGCCCCTCTCTTTCCATCACTGTTTATCCAGGTAAACCTCATCTCACTTCTAAAGGCCCATTTATTAAAGAATCTGCTGGTTTCATTTACTGGCAACTGCAATACAAACATTGATTGCAGATGTACTATCAAAAGTCCTGCAAAGGGGTCATGCTAAAGTCAATGAAGCACTGATTTAAGCAAAGCTCCTAAGCTCCTTTGGTACCATACTGCTACTCTTGCCTTTGTATGAGGCAATTTATAGCATACATTTAGATAAAATACAGGACAAGAGGCATCAGTTTGAACAGACGAGACAGAGTCTAAGTCACATAAAATAAAGCCTGAAAGAAAGCTATCCTTTTTTAGGTATGCTATACTGAAGTATGTGGGATCACAAAGACACATTACTTTCCATAAACTTTGTTTTGAACAATATCAGTTTTGTCTTAGGAGTTATTGAAGAAAATAGCATTATAATGAAATTTATGTAGAAAGAAACCTGTTTCTTGTTGGTATTCTGTTACATAGAATCGTAGAATAGTTAGGATTGGAAAGGACCTTAAGATCATCTAGTTTCAATCCCCCTGCCATGGGCAGGGACACCTCCCACTAAACAATACAGCATAATGTGGCGAGAAAGTGGGTTGAAATTGCTGCAGGCTTTTCTTTCATAGCAAGTTCTTACAGAGCATCCTCATCCCTGCCTGACAAAAGGGTAATTGCTTTTAAGCACACAGAACTTCGTTATAATACCATTAGGCAGCACTTGCTTATGTCATCTTCATCCACCTATAAAGAGCCTGCAGCAATGAGAATCCTGTATTTACAGAAACATATGATCCTCCCTGGTTGAATATTCCAGCTGGAACTTGTAAAGCTGAAATGTGCCACCCAACCATTAGATATTGCACATTCTGGCACTTGACTGGACAGGAGTAAGGGATAGCAAAACCAACTTTGTGCAGTGCGGGTACTGCTCAGTGCAGCTTACACTCAGCACTTGTCTGCTGATCATTTCAGTGTCATAACTCCTTTCCAGCCCAGGCACCAGTCTTTTCTTCCTATTGAAAGGAGAATTGTGAGTAGGAGGTCTCCACCTTTTCCAGAGATACAGCTGAAAAGCACTTTCTAATCATAGAATAGTTAGGATTGGAAGGGATCTTGCGATCATCAAGTTCCAACCCCCCTGCCATGAGCAGGGACACCTCCCACTGTACCATGCCAACCTGGTCTTGAGCACTGCCAGGGATGGAGCATTCCCAACATCCCTGGGCAACCCATTCCAGTGCCTCAGCACCCTCACAGTAAAGAACTTATATTCAGTCTAAACTTCCCCTGTTTACGTTTGAACCCGTTACCCCTTGTCCTATCACTACAGTCTCAAATGAAGAGTTGCTCCCCAGAATCCCCATAGGCCCCCTTCAGATACTGGAAGGCTGCTAAGAGATGCAGCTTCTGGGCCAGCATCCATTTTGATACTCTCTAATTAGAGTGGGTAAAGACCAAGCCCTCACATAATTAGAAGATTCAAAATAATTTTCTGTATGTGTGAGAATCCACATCAAAGAAACAGTACCATTCCAGCTGCTAACACAGCTTCCTGGGATCTTCAGCTCTCCAAATTACCCCTAACAGTCAGGTAACCTGATTCCTGCTCAGGTGATCCAGGTAATTCTGGGCTACTAGTTGCTCACCTGACTTTACAAATATGATTTCATCATGAAGAGTGGCTTTAGAATTGAGTTTTGCTAATAAAGCTACACTTGAAATGAGAGACCACATACTATCATTCTTGTGAATGAGCCAGCTTTGGCTAACGGGTGAGCCAAGTTGTGTGTAAATGCTAAAATAAAGGAAGTGACTTTGCCATTTCCTCCCTCCCTCCAATTTCCAGGGAATTTCAACTAGAAAAGCACTTACATGAACAGAAGTGGGCACTTCCTGAAGTCCTGAATAACCCTTTGGAATGACAGTCAGTATAACATAACAGTTGGATGTTGCTGGCACCATGTGGGCTATTCTGAAAGAAACCAGCAGAGCTCTTTTGTACAGATTTGTACCTATATGTGTTTGTCTATAAATACTTATACAAAGATACACTGTTCTTTCTTGCTACGTACCTCATTAATACGGTGCTAACTATTTCTGTGCACCACACCATGACACTGGGCTGTGGAAGCTCAGCTTGAAGGAAAACGGCTCTCAGAAGTAGGCTTACAAAGCAATGTAGCCAAACAGCATCAGGGTGAGGTATCTTAAGGGGTGTGTTTTCCTGACAGAAATACAGTTCCCTCAGCTGTATTCACATCTTCTGCACACCCACATCATGGTTCAGTGATATAATAAATCCATCTTAGATCAAAACTACTGCAGCTGGGAGGTGCAAAGCACTGATCCGGTATAAATATGCTCTGCAGATTCAGATTCGTTAATAAAATGCATGGACAGGTTAATTTCCCTGGCAGGCTTAATGCTGGACCATGTACCATTTGTCTGAAGCACTTTAACATTTTCTAAGATTCCGTACTATCTTCAGCTACCAGAAAACAAACATATGCTCCTCATGTTTTAGCTAATTCATTAGAGATGCAATTGCATGACCATGCCTCATCTGGTTCTAATCTGCGTTGATAGATGGCCCTGTAAGTGTTTGGAACTGGGACAAAAAAGAGAGAAACAGGTCTTCAGCCTTTGATGGAACAGTTCCAGAACATACTGCCCCAGGGAAAAGCCTCTGGTCTAAGCAGGGGGGCAGGTGAATGCTCAAGAAAGTCATTCTGTATGATGTGGAGCCAAAATCATGGTGTTTCCCTTAAAGGTGGATCTGGCCTAAACCCCAAAGTTGCTTCTGACTTTGCAGAGGTTGGACCTCTTTAGATAATATGGACTGTGAAGTATTTAAAAGGCTTAAATCCAATCATCTTGCTGCTCTTCTGGGAAACAAGCATACCCTTTGCTCACTCTTTCAGAACTGCTTTCTTCCCTTTTGTCCCTTTTGGGTTTTTTTTTTTGATGTTTTTCAGAAACCAGTTTTAACAGAGAACTTTCAGCTGCCTGCAAAGAACAAGATAAAGAGAGGGAACTTTTGATTTGTAACCTTTTCTAAACAACAAAAAAGCATGTAGAACATCCCCTGATGAGACGTGGGTCATGATCCCCTACAAGCCACCCCTGCTCAACTGAAGGTGAAATGGTTCTGCCTGAGTTCTAAAAGTGCTCAAAAGAGGAAACAGTGTTGAGCCCAGCTGAGTGTCTAACCTTAGTCTTTTTGAGATGACCTGTTTATTGAAGTTGTTCTGTGGAGTGTGATAGATCAGTGGGTTTTGAAAATTCACTGAAGGATGTGTGGGGTGAAATTATTAAAGCTATGTAAATGGTAATTTTCTTTCTAAAGAGTGAAATATGCAGATTTTGTTCATTGCTTCCACATAAGTGAGTGACCAAATGAAGAGAAAACTGATCAAGAAGAATGTATGCATAATAAAAATGTGTACATGCTTCATCTAAAATTCATTGCCTCCAAAAGTTGCAATATAATTACTTAATCTTGAGCAGCTGCATGCACAATAACATTTGCTTGCACTAGGTCTAAATAGAATTCTTTCTTTCTGAGAAATGTAACATAACCAATACCCTCCAAATGTTCAACAAGTGGCAACTCCAACTGAAACCACCACTACAGTGAGTTGTACTTAAAAGGACCTACCCAAACCGCATTGATTCTGAGCTGACATTTGCTGGTTTTGATCATGCACTTCACTGTAAGTCGCAAGAGCCTAAAGAAATAACAGAGACACCACATACAAAAGTTTATCAATGCATCAGACCAAACCCATGCATTGCTCTGCTCAACAAACATGAGAAGCTTTATGTCACAGCTGGACTATTTGATTCCTGCTGTGAAGTGAGGAGAGGCTATTTAGGCCTTACAGAGGAGATTTTCGACACTGCCTATTGCAGGGTCTTGGTCTCCTTTGATTCCCAAAACCTCTGCAGGTAGGTCAAAGGGCTAGACTCTCTGGCAGGGTTTTTGGGGCTAGTGCTGCTCAGTGAAAGGAAAGAGAGAGCATCACTAAACTTTCTGGAGCAGAACTTCAAAAGATTCACTCCAGCCTGTTCTTTCAGTAAAATCACTTCAGTGCTGACCGCAGAATTTGTTCCAACATGCTTCACTTTCTAAAATATCTGTTCCCATGAAATTTCCTTGAATAATGCTTATTACTGAGTCACCTGTCTTGAAATGAGAGCTGGAGGCAATGTACTGACCAGATGGAATTGCTGTCTTAGTGCAAGGACGTCTTATAACCTCTGTCCTCATTAACCTTCCCTACAATGCTGTCACTGTGAGCAATTCCCCAACTACCAGAACATTATACAAGCACACTTCTCTGCTTGTACAAACCATACAGCAGGAGACTTCCTTTGTTGCACTGAAGTTAGCAGAAATACTCCCACTGACTTCAGTGACAACTTGATCAAATGCTGGTTAGATGCATGAAAAATTCACAAGGTGCCAGTTTGGAAGCACTTAACAAATATCACTGTTTACTCCAGTAAGAGGAGGCGCTTGCCAAAGATTCAGCTCCCATGATGACCAAAAGGATGGGAGATGTTCTCCATTTACCATGGACAGCTACCCATCACAGCACCAGGCTGCCCATTTCCATACTCAGCTATGAAATAAAGGGGGTTTCACAATAATCACAGGACCAAAGACTGCTTTTCCTCTTGGCAAAGCCAAATGAGTTCAAAAATGCTTGGGATGACAGACGATGACATCCACAGTCAGACAAGATGGGTAGTGGCCCCTGTAGTTTTGTAATTAAGCTAGGTTTGCAAAGCTTTTATTTTGGAGAAAAAAGAACCTAACAGGATCTCTTATAATTGGAAATGAAACTAAATGAAAGCCACTGCCTTTATTCTGGCAGCTGAATTCAGAAATGCTTAGCAATTGCTGTGTTTGTAATGTAAATATACTACTGTTGTTGCACTGAAATAGATTTTTTCTTTCCCCCCCTACTCAAAATAAAAAACTGCTCCAGCTGCTGCTGATCAAGGACTGGGAGAACATTACCCAGGCCATGGGTATTCTGCATGCACTGTCAGGTGCACAAATAGCTCACTAGCATCTCTCTCAATCCAGCTAATTGAATCACGGCTTGATTGCGCTCAACAGACAATAAAAAACGTTTTCCCACTTTGAAAAGTTTTGATTTCCCTCACTGAGTAAAAGAGTGACAAGGAACATTTCTACCAGCAAAATCAGGTTTGCTAGTCTCATCTGAACCCATGTTCAATTTTGTCAGCACTCAGCTTTTCTTTTGCTTCCTTACTCATTTTTCTGTTAGAGCTGCACGACAAATGAGCTAACAGATACTGCAAAAGGTCAAAAGACAGATAGCAAGAGACATTTAGCATACTAGATTTTATCATCTATTGCACGGTCCTGCAGTGTACAGATGCTCTAGTCGTGTTTTTAAATGGCACTCCTACAGCTATATTTAACAGAGTAGGCATTACCAAGGAAGAGATGACCTGTGCTGCACCATGGGACCATCCAGATAGGTGTCCTGCCTCCTGGAGCAACCAGAGCACGCAGCTCTTCTGAAGAGCCTTCTGAAGGCTGCAGTGTTTCAGTCTAAAAAACAATGCTGTAATTTAGCATCAGGTGAAGTACAGGAACCCCCAAAGGCAGGGAGAGTGGTCGGTTTGTCCATTGAATTCAGATGGAATGGAACTCACTAAAAGGGAAACAAAGGAATTTTACAGCTGAGAAAACCTTCTCTGCTGTGCAGAACTACCAGACCTTTTTTTATGGAAACAGAGCACCCTCATGCTTCCTAATTATCCAAAGGATTTCTGCATTTGCCAGAAGAACCATGGAAATCAGCTACATGGTGGCTGTGCCAGGCAAACCCTCTTTCCTGCTGTGTACTTCAGCTTGTTTCTCTTTCCCAAGGTGACACTTCCTGAATTCTCTGCTTGCCATGCTGGGTGACATAGAGTATCAGTCCCAGCCCAAATCTGAGGGGACACTCCCATCTCCATCACAGCTGCAGCAACACATAGCCAGTCAATGGAGAAGTGCCGAGCCTGAGACCTGGAGCTTTGCAATCTTAGCAAGATCTGGAGCATTTGAAAAGCACTGCTTAGAAAAGAGCAGAAGGGACAAGAGGACAGAGCAGAACTGCACTGTCAGCATCCACAGTCTTTACACTTTGCAGTTTGTCAGTGACCTTGCACGTAACAGTCTGGATGAAGGTACCTGGAGGTCCACGTGAAGGTTGGCTTTGGGCCACTGCATGCATTTGCTGACTGGCTGTATGCTCAGATTTGAACCTTCAGCCCCACCATCACTGTATATTCTTCCACCTATCAACCGCCCCTTTTCTGGATTGCAATAGGACAGACAAACAGCTGACATAAAACAGCACACCTTCAGTAAAACTAGCAGGGCTGCAGTGCTCTGCACAACTCGTCTCATCTAGAAGGCTCCAGAGATCTTGCTATTTTGCAAGATACTAGGCGTTACACAGCAGGGATGAAAGGAATTCTGGCAGAGTTGAAGTCCCATTCATTAGTGTCTGTATTGTATTTCAAGTTTCCTTGTATACTGAAAATTAGTATTTCCTAAATACTCACTGGGGATACTTTTTTACTAGACACCAGCCTCAAATAATTGTCAGTCCACTCAGATTGTATTTAACAAGCTCTTGAGTAAAGCCTGCTCTTCCAAATATGTTTTCTGTTTTGAACAAACTTCAGTACAAGATAGGCCACCTCTTAGCATCAAGCATTGCCGTGTTAACTGCCATGTGTTAAAAGAATAAGCCCAAACGCCCCAAAACCAAAATACAAATCAAGAATTAAGAGCTTTCAGCTGCATTCAGTTGTCAAACAGGCTCTGGAGTATTAACAGATGCAAGCAGTGTGTATTTTGATGCAATTAATATAGAGAAGGAAGATTGATGAGGCAGAGTTAAGCACAAGGTTCTGAATTAAATCCTGGTTTTATGTACTTGACTGGGGTACGCTTCATTACAGCGTGACACCCCCCTGCACAGAACAAGTTAAGGGTCTGTCAGCATTTCCCAGCCTAAGTCGGGGCTGGTTTGCAGAGCGAGGAGGTCTGGGCTGTAACTCAGCTGTAACCGTTCTCTTGAGTCAGTAGTTTGGCAGACAAGCTCTCCTCTGAGGACAGCAGTGTTTGTTCTGCTAATTATTGTTCCAACTGGTTTGACCTTTCTAAAAACAAAGGAGAGTTTGAAAGGAAAAATATACACAGGTCAAGTTTTCTACAATTTCATGTAATTTCTTACGGCTTGTTTTATAACTGTGAAGCCAGAACAGGGATGAGATGCTAAGAACACACTCAAGAATATGCTCTGTCATGTATTTGATATAACCTTTCCCTGAAAAGACCTTTTAGGTCTACAAAGAGAAAACTACTTCAGAGTCCTTCAGATCACAGAGATGTTAGTAACAATTGTGTTTGGGTCACTGTTGACTCAAAGTCATTTTTGTAAACAGCACACTTCTTTTCAGTGTTTTTCTTTGTTCGGGTAGGCTTGAATTAATGCACTAAATAGAACATTTCTATCAGCAGCATTGCTTCTCCAGATTTTAGAGATGAATATGGTAGTTGGAAATAGTTAAAAGTTGATAAATGTGAATGAAAAGGAGCTGCTGTGAGGCAATTTACATGGCAAAAACATGGAAGAAGGAAAAACAAGCAACAGGATTTTTTGTCAATAAGCAAGTTTTTCCTTAAAAAGTTTATGTATGGACAAAAATAGAAAATGCATAGGAGAAAGCAGGAAAATATTTGCACCAAGGGACATTAAAGGTTCATCCAGCTGCCTTTCTGGAGTCAGAAAAGGGGAGGATTAATTTAGCATGGGGACGGAACTGGTTTTGACTGCATCAGTTATGCTAATGCTGAACTTGGAAGATGTTTTGATGGAATTCTCTAGCTGGAATAATCAGCATCCACAGAATAGAAGGCCTGATACTGGCCTTTTGCATAGGTGAAAGCTGCACAAACCCATGCAGAGTAAGGAGCTGCTCTTCAAAGTCTTTATGTGCAACAACTCGTCTTCAGAACCCAAAATGTCAGCAAAAAAGCTGGCACATCAAACTCTTGAGCCTGTAAAGATAATAATAAAATAATTAATAAGATAATTAATACTTAAGATAATGAATTAAATAAGATGCAAGGATTTAAAGAAAACTCTGCTGACTGCAGTGCATAGAGATCTTGAAAAGTGTCCTAATTGTGAATTCAGGCTACTTGTGAGAAACTGCACTGAGCTTACGTCACAGACTTGATGTTCACAAACAGAACAGAGGACATAATGAAAGGGAAAACTGAACCAGTAAGTCCCTGGTTCGGTTGGTTTCACTGTTTAGAAACCAAATTTGTCCTGAGGAAGGGCCTGGTATTGCTAGATCACTGCTGCAAAGTTGTGAAAATCATTTTGGTTTTATATTTAAAAGCAAAGTCTAAATTACTTCTGCTAAGAAGAATTTTATGCCAATAGAAATGTTTTACTTGATCCATGCTTCCTCTTTCTTATCCTCTTAATTTTCGTTGTCTGAAAAAATAAGAAAATTCTGACTTTTTTTCATGGCAATTTCAAGATCTGGAAAATTTTCAGAGAATGGGAAACATTTGTACACAAGTTCATTTGTGAATAACCAAAATCGCAGAAAGGATTTGACTTCTGCTATCAGGACTGATATGACTGTGTGAAACAGCAGAGAAATAAAACTGCTCATTTGCTCTTGTAAGGCCATATTTATGCCAGAAGTTGTTTTGGACACGAATTCCATATGTGACTGCTCTCATCCTTTAACAACATTTTCAGATTCTTTAATTGAATTTGCTTAATCCATTTAGAAGAGAGGTTTATTCAGGAAAAGCATTCCTCTTCCAAAACAAGAGCAACCACCCACAGGGCCAATTAGGACCAGTTAGATAGCCTAACATTGAAACTTTGCATCTTATTCCACACTATCTTGAGTATAAACATTGGTTCATCATTTTCTCCTTCCAACTGTCCCTTATTCAAGGCAGGTGAGTGGTAAGATAACATTTGCTTGAATAAAAGCAGTGCTTGAGCCTGCTGCAGCTGCACACCAAGAGCCTTCATCCCACCCCTCTCCTACAGGCGTCCTATGCTGTCACAGCTCCTCCATCAGATGCTGTCACACTGCTAAGGCAAAAGAAGTTAGAGCCATCTGCTTGCTTCGATTAATTACAGCTTGCTCCCAAGACTTCTGCTGGGTCTCTCACTTTCCAGGCATGCTGAAATGAGACCTGCAAGCATTAGGGGAATAGACCACACTGTCCCACCTATTAAACAAGAACAAAGACATGCTTCTTAAATCAGAAAAATGGTATTATTTCAGCTCCCTAGAAGTGATCGGTGATGTCTTTCTCTGCAAATGACTGCTCATCACATGCACAAATAAGGCTAGGAGAGGTTGAACTGTCAGGAACTGCTGAATGTTCAGCTACTTGCTCTTTAATAAATAATGACAGGCTGTACTTGGAGTTCAGCAGAGAAACTCTACTGCCTTTCTCCTGCCAGGACATCTTTATGCATTACAGGATTGAACTCAAAGTTTCCTGACACAGCAAGGTTAGTGCAGTCATGCCCTTGAAAAGAAAACTCAGTGATATTCAGGGTTGACAACTGCTAAGTATTAAAACCATTCAGGTGTGCTTCTGCTTCGTGAGCTCCTCCACTTGCTTGTTTACTACGAAAAGACATGCCTTAAGGGGAAATGGGCAATGAACACAGCAACTTCTGGGTCTCATTGCAAAAGAGGACTGTTCATAATCTGGACAGTGAGATTTTTCTGAGTACCTGAAGTGACATGGTAACACAATTTGCCAATTAGAAACAAAATTGCTGCCTGAGAAATACAATGTTTTATCAGATTTATCCTTGCCTCCCAAATACATATGACTAAGGAAGGTCACATATATGACACATGCAGTTTGATATTGCAGCTTAAAGAACCAAACTGAATGTTGCTTGATTATTCCCAAATTCACTAAAACCCCTTTCCCATCAGCTGCAAGGTGATGCGAGCCAGTCAAGAGTAGGCTAAATCTGTTTCAGAGGTTTAGAGACAACCAGCCAGTTACTCCTCAGGGCTCCTGACAGATACACCCTTCCCTCCCAGGAGAATTCAGTGCACTTGTTAGTTCTAAGCTAGCCTTGGCTAGCTCACCCTGGGTACAAAGAGGAACGTTAAGTTTGTGAAGTGTTTCACATTTGCTTCTCCCCGGTTTCCAGTCCCTCCCTCAAATGTAATGAGTTGCTGCGCCCTGTGCTCGCAGTGACCACTGGGGTTGCAAGGTGAAACGAGAGCAGGCTTCATTAGTAGCTCTGCTGCTGGCAGGAGATCACCAGTGTCTCTCTCAGTTTAGCCTACATGGGATAAGAAACCAGAAGGAAATACCTGCTCCTTTCATGCTGCCTTCAGAAGAGCCACAGCATCCTTCACCAGTAAAACCTTGGAGCTATTGCTCTGAAACGCAAACAGACTTTAGGAAGATTCCAAGGACTGTCATAGTTTATTAGCTTGCGCCTTTTGCTCGAAATAGATATCTAAAGTCTGAAGTTCCTAAAAGTCACTGATCAAGTGCCACTTAAAGAGATCAACTGCAAATAAAGGGACATATATCCAGCTGGTAAAATGATGCAGCTCACAAATGCCAAGAAACAGCATATGAGAGCTGTACATTTGCTACTTCTTTCTCTCCTTCCTAGGTAAGGAAAGGATGGCTTTCAGATGGTCCCTTCTTGTAAAAATAAGAAATGAGAATGAAAAAAACCCCATGTGAATGAAGAGCTGTAAATCAGAAATAGAGGTTCTGAACTCCTTTTTTTATAGAGAGCTCAAAGCATGACAGTCAATAGCTTGAAACCTGACTTTTCTCCTCCGCTCCAGCAGAAAATGAGGGAGATGGTAGGTTGCAGCAGGAGCACATTGAAGTCTCCTCTTAATCTATTCTTGCAAAGTAGCTGATTTTGGATGAACTTGCTGACGGCCTTGTAAACCTTTCTAGACTCCTCTGCTAGCAAATGACATCTGCAAGGGTCAGATGGCTCAGATTATAACCTTGGGCTGGAACTCTCAAATTCAATAACCTGGTACGGACAATTCAGTTAGAGAGCTATCTCCAGTCAGTTTAACTAGGAAGTTCTTCAAACCAAGTCCTTAAATTTTCCTTTCTTCAGTAAATCAAGGCATTGATTCTCCCTATCATCCATCATCTACTTGTTATTTGCCTGGCTTAAATATTTTAGCAAGTGCTTTAAAAATGTTTGCTGTTTAAAAATGTAGGTGGTGAATAAATATGCCAGTTCCCTATTTCTTAAGCCCGACTGATGCCAGGGAAGAGATATTAAAGGCAACACTTTTCTGCTGAGCTCTTAGCACAAGAATTGCACATTCACATTGTTGTCAGAGGACTTAGTACTGGATTGAATCAATTCAGTGCTCTTAGCACATAGTTCCTTTAAATATCTGTAAATGAATAAAGCATATCTAATGGAAATCTGACACGCACTCGCCATCTGCAGTAGCAGATCCTTAAACTTTCATGAGAATTCTGTTAGACTTTAATAGTAATAAAAATCCAACCCTGCACCTGCATGGAATACATGCAGGGAGTAAAGGGACATTTTCTACACACAGATTAAGGAGTTTAAAACACATGAACTGTACAGCAGAGCTTGCATCACTGATGGCTGTAAGACACATACATTGTCACTGGATACAAAGAACATCAGGATCAAGGAAGAAGAATAAGAAACATGTACAGAAAATACAATGGATTTATTCAGATTGGAAAGAGGGGAGGAAATATTTTCTTCAAGGAGACCATCCCACACCTCATTTAAAGTCCCCTGAGAATCTCATGTGCCTAAAGCTGGGTACACTTGGACATTTGGTTGATGCTGGGTTCAGCTGAAGTAAGAATTGAAGAATTATTTCTCAGGACAAAGCAACTCCATTGCAGCCAAGACATTACCCTGGCCTTAGAACTGGGCCTGGTTATATTTTCCCCAGTCTCTCTGGATTTGTTTCTTGATAATTGTCAGCTGCTGAAAAATGTACCTCATTAGTCAGAAACAGCTGAATGATCCTGGTTCTGGGGAAAAAAGAAACCAAGCCCCACCAGAGATTTCAAAAAGAGCGTAAGGTGAATATTCATGATTTTTCCCCTTTTCACCTAATCACAGAATTATCCATGGCCCAAGCAATGGGTCACAACAGAACTGCAAATATCTTTGAAGTCTGTTAAACAGTGGAATATTTTTCATGTTCTCCTTTCCACTGAGATCAGTCAGAAAGACGAACAGCAGCCCACTATTACTAGACAACAATCCTCTGATGGAGATCCACAGCCTGCAAGAGCTTTGCACAGCATGTGCCTTTGCAAAGTGCTTGTTGACCACCATCTGAATTCATGATTCCACACAGGAGAGTTTTACTGAAAGGTTTGCTCCAATACAGAGCACACAGTGAACAGTAACCTCAGAACCTGTCTGGTTAAACAAGACCTGCTAGAAATGAAAAATGACATTCCTGGTACAAGGCAATTACTGTAGTTGCAGCCCTCCAGTAGGAAGCAAGGTATAAGGGAATGCTTCCTGCATTTAATTTCCTACAAAATCACAGGTATTAATTAACTTGCCTTTTCAAAAAGGTGTTGCCTTTGACATTTGAACACATGCATATTTCACTGAGGTTTGTAACCACCTGGTTTTGAAAACTTATTCTGGTTTCTGTGAGCTGCCTGAACAGCCATGCAGTGCAGCATTTAACTGCTGAAAATGAATTCCTTCTTCCCTTATCCAAGATATTTAACAGCTGTAGTAAGGAACAAACCCTTGCTCAGATAAGTCTGCTGACTTTTCAACAGCAATCACAGTTTCTGTGGACATTAGCTCAGGAGAGTAAATGAGGAGCAGATTAAAAGCTGATGACCATGCTGATTTTCTGATTAGAAAGTAGAAGAGGTGGGTTTCATTATTAAATTTAGGTAGATCTTTGTTTGACTAATGGAAACACTTGGAAAATTGTGATGCACTGCAAAGTTGGGAAGCATTATGGATATTCCATCCTCAGAAATGGAATGTCCATAGTGCTTCCCAATGTCACTATTTCAAAAATGAAAGCTTTTCCCAGAATAACTGATCCCAGTCAGCCTGGCTGAGGGTTCTGCTCTTTCAAAGCATTTGGAAGAAAACATCTTTCTAAAAGCCTTGAATTTCTTCTAGTGAAAAGTCTATTATTTCTGTTCGTGTTATGTTCCAAGGTCAAGTTTTCATCTAGTTATCATCGCACACAAGCATCTTGATCCTTCCTTTAAGGAAAGAGAAATAAGTCTACCATATCTCCACAGGCAACACATTCTCCCCTGCAACCCATGTATGAATGTGAGCATAACTCTACACACACACACAACCCCCATCAGCTGCTGCATCTCTGCTTAAATGTTCTTTCCTGTGAGTAGGAAAATGTCTTCACTAGTCCTGCCCTGAGCACTCTTGGATGAGAAGGCAATGTGCTCTGGTAGCTTCCTTGATATATAATGGATACGAGGCCTCCACAGATGTGAGCTATGGCTATGGCTGCTCCAGATGTTAGCATCAGCAGTCAGGTACCTGGACACTGAAAGTCCTTGCTGCACACTGCTGAATATCCCCCTGCCTCTCATTAGCGTTCCTCACAATTGTCATTTAGGATCTTTCCACCATACTTACAAGTGTCGAGCTGTTAATAAACACTGTCACTCCAGTTATTATGCTTTATTTAAATACACTGCAGTAATTAATAGAGGGTAACAATTTGATTTAATAGATACTGGCTTGCTGTGGCAAGAAAAATGACTGTCACTGCAAGCTCAGCTAGTCCTCCGCTAGATTATATGTGCAGTTCACATGGGGAATCATATAGAAATCCCTCATCAGTAAAATTACATTCATTAGCCCTCAGTTTAGAAATGACGCTGGTAAACCAACTTTATCTACTGTCTGTGGGGTGAAGAGACTTTTGATAACAGCTTTTTCATTTGATGAGGCTCCTTAGCATCAGCATGCAGATAAGTGAAACTGCACGAATTACCTCCACTTTGCAGAAGTAGATCCTTTGATTTGAAATATGACAACAAAAAGGATTTTAACATCAAAACTACCAGGGACAGAGCTGCTTATGAATAATAGCGTCTGTGTAAATTATAGCATAAACAGCTGCAACAGAGATGAATGCCTGCTAAAATGAGCCTCCTAGAAGAAGTCTGCTCACATTAAAGACCAGAGAAATTCAGTGCCAAGTGACTATTAAAACTTCCAGCCAGTTCCCACTCAGATGGATAAGAGCTGCCTCACACTCACTTTTGCTTATGGGACCTTGATTATAAAACATTTATCACATTTTCATCCCCTGTTAAATGATTCTTCCAGGGGAGATTTTTATTGGCAAGCATATCTAGTGCTTCCATATGCCATGGAAGCAGGAAAAACTGCAGGAGAATGGAAAACCTGAATATTTCATACAGTCCCTGGCTGCATGGCTGAATGCTTCAGGGGCATTCTGCAAAAGATATGAGGTGTAAATAAAGCTATTTCCAAGAAAACAGCTGCTACGTTTCCCTTTCCGAACCTCCCAGTCACATAACTTCTCTGATGGGAGGTAACCAAGAACCTGAACTTAGCTCTTCCCAGAGGAGCACAGAAACTGGACTCCTGAGAAAACCCATCTTCCTCACACCAAGTCTTATTCATGCACTAGACTTGAGGCTTTCATAGGCTTTGCAGATGCAACACATTCTTTCTTTGCTGCTCTTTCTTAAGAGAGAGGAAAAAAAGCAGCCTACAGGCCAACAAGATGACTGCAAAAGCACCTATGGGAATAGGACAGGATCTTACTCTTTGCCCCAGAGTTTTGACAGAAGACTGCTTTTAATGCTGGCTTTGAACCCCCTGATTGTTAACACATGGAGCATGGCAGAGTCTGGGCAGCCACTAAGAGAACCAGGGAAACTGCTGCATTCACTTGTGCCTTTGAAGATTCTGATAGACACCCATCCTTTTCCACAGAGTAAATATACTAGCACTGAATCATGAATCTGATACACGTTTTTCTTCAGCAGCTACTATGTGCACCCTAAGCTTCCCTCTAAACCTCCTCTCATCATCTCAGCGCTGTGTGGGCAGAGATAACATGCTTCTACTACTGAAAGTCAGAGCTCTCATTTCCATATTGAATGATACATACAGGCCCTATTCTCCTCCTATCCACATACCAAATAGCTTGCAGCATCCAACCTAGCCTAGAAAGCCATCCCTAGGGTTCTAAACCTGACAACTGCACCTATTTCCCATCAGTTCTGTGTAAAAGGAAGATTAATGTGATCTGAGGAAAATGCAAAGCCAGGCAGTTTCCAGAGGCTCTAGCAACTGTAGGATTTCTAAGGTTCAGGAAAGGACGGGACAGGATGTTCTGGGTTCAACAGTAGCAGTCATTTTCCTCCTTCAGCCAACAGACTTTGTTAACATGTCTCCTCCATATAATGCCTCTCACAGAGCAGAGCCTTAAGCTTCCTCCCGAGGCAGGTAAAGCTTGCCACCCCATAGCTCTTCACAAAGGCTGTCCATGTTGTTATCAAGTTCCTTTGAAAATTCTCTAATACTCCCCTGTCTGCTCAACACTGATTTTTATGGGAAAAGAGCTTGCCTGTGTTTGAAATAATTACAGGGAGAGAGGAGGCAACCAGAGGAGCACACAGACCTTTATGAACAAAGACAGCTATTTTACATACTGCACAGCATCATTGCAATTTAAACGATGTCAAAGGTAGCTCTTAGGATCTCTCAGCTCCAAGCAATAAACTTCCAGACAGTTTTAATACAATTCATTTGTCAAACAAAGTAGTAACTTACATAGTAGTGTACTACCACTCCTGAAGGTCCCAACTTTTTCATAAGGCTCCATGGCTTCTGCCTCTAGGAATATTTACATTCTATTATTCAGTACAATGCAGGCTGTGCGTCCCAGTGGACTCAGCTGTCCTAAATACTTTATCCTTGAAACTATGGAAGTCTTTTGTGCTTCCCTGACAGAAGAAATTCCACCATCTGGTCTCAAAAGACTTGCAGAAGCTCACTACTGGCTTCAGCACGTGACATAGCCCTGGTGCGCTGGCTTAGCCATGAAAACGGTCTCAACAAGAAAGAGGTAATGAGCAGAAGAGGCAATAATTCAATCCTGAATTTAGTTCCTATTCTGCACACCAATGTAATCCACATATCCCTCTGTACCTCCAAATACACTGGCTGCAAAGGTTTTTTCCTCAAGCAATCATCAGGGAAGCGCGAGAGCACTGAGTACAGCTGGGCCCAGATGGTAGAGGGCACAGTAGGGCAACCACAGCCCACACAGCCAGTTCTTATTGCTACATCAAGTGGTCCTATTAACATCTGCATTCCAAACATCCAAAGCTCAAAGCTCTGCTCAGGTTTTGCTCTCCCTCCGGTGCAACCTGAATTGAAATAAAAACCCCCAAGAGAGCGCCTGCAAGAGCTGAATTCTCTGTGGTGCCAGGGAGCAGGGTTTGCGCTTGCTCTGTTACTGCCAGTTCAAGGGCAGTGTAGGCCTGGGCACCATGGACAAACACT
The DNA here is from genome assembly GCA_024733675.1 of Psilopsiagon aymara. Classification (NCBI taxonomy): domain Eukaryota; kingdom Metazoa; phylum Chordata; class Aves; order Psittaciformes; family Psittacidae; genus Psilopsiagon; species Psilopsiagon aymara. The sequence goes on from JANRGW010035608.1 coordinate 17,246, forward strand.
GTGGGAGAGCCTCTGCTGCGCTGAACAACTGCTGGGAAAGGTTTGTAACAGATGACGTAAACCCCGAGGAACTCAGAGGCAAGAGGACATGATTGTGACTTTCTGACACGTTCTGTTTGCACAGCTCTCCAGAGCCTTGCTGCCCAGCCTGTTTTGAAACTCCAAAGAATTCTGTTTGCTGCTCAAAATGATAGTATTTCACTCTGAGTGCAATTTTGCACTGCAATATTGTGCATCTGAACTTGTTTCTTTCTTTTCACACAGAAGCAACCAAGTTCCCATCAGCAAAGCCTTCTTTGCAAGATGCCTAACTTGTTTGCCTGGAGTTTTACGAGAGCATCTTCTATGTTGGTATGTATATTACCTACAAACTGCTCTGGACAGGGCAATTTTCAGGAACCTCAAGTAAACTCAAGTTTGAAGAATAAGCTGCTGCATTTGCAACTTTTTATCGGGAAAAAATACAGTGATCTTAAGCACAGTTCTGCTTCCCATATAAGGAAAATATAAATCAAGATGCTTTCCCATGCAGAAAGGCTTTTGAACATATATACCAAATAACAAAACTATGCCAATAATATCAATGAACCGATCCTTAGGTTAAAAGAAGCCCAAACTACCCTTGCCATTGGTATAGGACACGAGCCTCATATGGTACAGCAGTACAAGTATTTTTTTTCTCATTTTGAGATTTCTAACAACTCCTCTGCATTCAGCACTGAGCAGGCACAGACTAGGACAGACCATCCTTGAAAGTGACCTGAACTTATATCTTAAGGCTACAAATCTCTTCTATATCCTAATGTGGGTTAAGCATACAAGTGAGCAGCATGAATCCTCACCTAAGTAAAATCATCTCACTTTGCACAAAATTCTCTCTTTGCCATGTAAACAGAAGTGCTTATTTTGGTGCGATACAACTTTTACCCTTTCCATCCCTTCTATTCTATTTCCCTTGGAAAGATGGGAGATGACAACTGCACTCTCAGACTCCAGCTTTCATATACTTATGCATGTGAAAAGAGAGAGTCAAAGTTCACAGAGTTATTAATTCAGACTGTCAGTTTCCAAATATGTTGTATAAAAAGAGAACCCCCACCAAACCTAACTTGAAATAAGGATTTTTAGCCCTTCCCTACATATCCACAATATTCACTGTAGTAATGTTGTGGTGGTGTTTTTATTTTTCTTTTTGTCTTTTACTGTTTGTGGAGATGGCAAAGGTGAAACTGAAGCAATTATTGAATACAGATTGTGTTTTAGCGGGTCACCTAAGCTGCGGAATAGCTGATGATGTGATACAGACAGAATAGATGAATCAACTTGCAGTCATTTTTTAGAACATTCAACTATGAATTGGTGATTAACCTTTGAAACATATTACGAGGAAAAGCATCTGATTCTCTGTCTCATTGCCTTTAAAGCAAACCTGCTCATCCTTCTATAACACATGCTATAGCCAAGACAAAGCTACTGTCTTGAAAGCAGCACAGCACTCTCTGAAATTCATCCTATTCTCTGTAATAGAAGAGACCACATAAGCATATAACCTCTTTCAGCTGAAACTTCATCAACCAGTGTACAAAACATTTCTAGCACCTACAAGCCAATATTTTAGTGTCCAAATCACAATCTTATTTCATCATTCTTTAATAATGTGTAGAAAAGCTATTGGTTATTGGTATTGCCATATTCTAAGCCTCTAGAAACACTGCCCTTGTCTCCAATGATGACATTTTCTAATGCTTCTTGTCAAATTAGAGAGGTATCAACTTCACCTAGGTGGGGATCATCCCAACTGGCAGCCAAAGAGAAGCTGAACAGACAGAATCCCAGAAGCTGATGATGAGGCATTGAATGTAATAGTGGGAGCAACATCAAATACTGGGCAAAAAGCACCATCCGTCCTTTGTGAGTAGAGAAAACATTCTTTCATGAATGGTAAACTGACACTATTCCTCATTGGCATATGTTGATTTTGGTCTATTTGTTCTTCATGGAAACACAACAAAAATTTCAGAGTTGTAATGAAATATTAGGGCTTGTCCTTTATGCAGTGAATTTTACAAGAGGGAGAAGTAACCATGGTGTCAACACAATTCTCCGAAGTTGATGAAAATGACATTGTCACCACCATCTCAGTTATGTTGGTTCACTACTTCCAGCTGCTGCCAGAAAACCAGAGAGAAGAACTCTACATGTCCTATAAACCTGCTTTCAACTCTATCAAATGGCTTCAGATATGAGCCTCTAGTTTGCAAAATTCAGTTGCTGAAAAGATTTACTTAGCTGCAATTAAATACATGAAAAGCTCCAAAACTCCCCTGCATTTAAAGCTGTAAACTGTATGAAAATGAGAAGAGGATCAGGTTTCTCGAAGACATGCATTTTTCCCAAACTGGGAATGTGTACTACATCCGAGAGTACTTACAATTAATCAGAATTAAGAGGAGGATGTGAATGGGTTGAATGAAGGCAGAGTTGGGAATGGATAAATCTTTAAAAATGAGAGAGAAAACAAACCCATGAACCCTGCCCAGAAAACAAAATTGGGTTTGAAACCAAACTTATTCAAAATTAAAAATACTCAGATGCTTAAATCCCACTCTAGGACCTGCTCCGATGAGTAACAAGTGGCTAGCAGTGTCTGGCTCCAAAGACCCGATTAATACACTTCTCCAGCTATGTGTAGCTATCAGCTTGACATCTATAGTTATTGATGGGTACAGACAGAAGCCTTTTATTGTGCATCAGAAACCACAGAAAATTTGTGTCTATTTTTTAATCCGTGCCTCCTTCTGAAACATTTTATACTGCGGCTCTAAAAACATGGCCAAACCAACAAAGGATAAAACTGCAGGATACTTTATTAGATTACTAACTCTATCGCATAATCATCAAGAGTAGTAGTAAGTCTGTCCAGAGAGGTACTGACACAGAGCTTTGCTATTGCTATTTTAGAAGAAAATAGCTTTGCTATTGCTTATTTTGGAAGAAAAAAATGGAACTGGTAAATACCCTTGACACATCTGCTATGTCAAATTCAGCTTTCTGGGACAGAAACCAGAGTGAAGAATTTGCTTTCTACTTGACCTTGAAGAGATCACTTGCCCTCTGAGTGACATTACTGAAAAAGCGAGTTGACAAAAGAACTTTAATGAGAACCAGATGCTGTATCTGAAATGAATTTTCATGAGTTCATGAGTTATAGAAACTGTGGCAGCAGAGGTGGTATCAAAATTATAATTCAATTTCAGCTGATGTTTCAGAGCCCTGTTCCAGCATACAGAGATCCAGGGGGAGTCTGAACAACTTTTCTAAGTTCCTCCTTTTGTTCCATTTGAGTATCAAATAATTCACCGATTTGCTTCACACTTCTGATAAGGAATCCCTATGTCTTATTCTTCTTTTGTGTATCCCAGTGGGTAGACTCATATGCAAATATTCTTATTATGGCTAGGTACCATGTTTCCACAGTATATACATGGTTAAAGTACAGAACAGTTCAAAATGAGTCTGTTTCTGAAATCGTGCTTAGCCTTGCTTGAAGCTTCCCCTGACTTTGCTGGACGCTTTGAAAAACACAGGCAGCCTACCAAATATTAAATAAAAGCAGCTCCTAAACAGCCTTTTCAAGCATTTAAAAAACATCCCACCCCCATTATCTTTTAGCAGCTGTCAGTGACTACAGCAGGTGGAAATTGCTTTTTCTGTTTGAAAAACTTGTGCTGTGTAATTTTGCCTCCCGAAAATGAGAGAGTGCATACACAGAAACAAATGCAACACTCTTAGCTCGTTTATCTTTCTTCTTGTCTGTCTGACACTCCAAGTGGCCTTTTCCTTTTCTGTCAACACATCACCATTGAGCCCTCTTAATTAAGAGCCAGGCAGGTATTAAGGCAACCCAGGACCCAGTCTGATAGCACCATCTTAATTTGGCTCTTCTGTCTCAAGTGCTGCTGGTTGAAGAGGCAGCCGCCTGTAGCAGATGGCCCGATGCGCTTCAGTACACTTGTGTCACATGCAATGCTGTGCATGAGCATAGAGCCTGTATTTCCAACCTCAGACCTTGTAAGCCCTGCAATGGCTCCTAAATTATTTACTTCTCAGATCAGGCTCAATAATGACCTGGGAAGATTCTGGTTTTGTGATGAAGAGTGATTTAACAGAGCTAGCAGTATTCCTACAAGTTTTGCTGGGGCTATTCAAAACAGAGGGGAACATTCTGCTGCTCTGTTAATGGTTATGGTTAGTTAGTCATCAGGAATTAACCAGCTGTCAGGAAAAATAGCTGTAATCTACCAATTTCTAGACAAGTAGCCTGTGCTACAGACAAAAGTACTACCTTCTGGACCAGGTGATGGGAGCACAAGATGTTCCAGTTTACTTTGGGTTTATTTTGCTGAGAAACTGGCATTCTTGTTGTCTGGATAAACCCTAATGAAACACCTGCTAGGTTTTAATTAAAATGAAATGGAATGCAGTTGCATGAACAGGTGGAAGGAGAAGATGACATACCACAGAGCTCAAATCCCTCCATGTGTTTGGAGACTTTGCAAAGTCCTAGCTATCACATCCATAAAACAGCGATGAAGTGTGTAAGGAACATTTTGATTGTGCACTCAAGTCTGGTTAAAAAGGCTTATACTTAGTCTGGGAACAGCAGAAAGATAATATTCAAACAGCCTAGCATTATATCCAGGTAATGACTAGCGTAATGGTTTCTCGCTTCTGCTGCACTATATGGTGGTATTTTCCAGTTGTGAGAAGCTGGACTATTCAAATCACTCACAATAAAATGTTAGACATCAAAACAACAGCCAGACATCAAAATACATGAAGCATATAATGACTATGATAAAAAAAAGTCATCCAAACAGAATAAAAAACCTGATTACATTTCTTATCCTATCTTCATCCTTTGCTGCAAAGAGCCATCCCCAAGAGGCATGAAGCAGGCACCTCTAGCCAACTGCCAAACAGAGCAGGGCAAGATTAGCTGCTTTGTTTCATATTTTGTTAGACACAGAAGAGAGGTGGTGCTCTTCAATAGACCACTGCCTCTTGAACTTGGCACTAGGTTAACTGTCACCTGTATGTGGCAAGAAAATGGAAGGTAATGAAGAGTTGAAGTCACGCTCCACACAAACCTGGCCCTGGCAGGAGAGGAAGGAGATAATTGTGAAACATGCCCAGCGAGCACCCAGTGTGAGAGCCAGTTCTAGTGCTGTCGTTTATGGGCAATTTCAGTTTTGAATGACATAAGTGAACTTACTGGGCTAGAGAATCTGGCCCTTTGCCAAGGAACGCTTAATACTGATTGCTTTAAATTAGGTCTGTTAAGGCTTGGCTTTTTATGCGTTTACTGTCAGTAAGCCTGGAAGTGTTCATCTATTATTACCTTGGGGAGTACTTTCTTCTTAAAGTATAGCTCTAGAACCAAGAAAAAAAATCCCATATGAAGTCTGAAAGGCCTTCCATTGCCCTCAGGAGAAACTCACATCATGAACTTTACCTGTTGCAAATAAACTACTACAGAAGTCCTTAGCGTGCTTTGTGTTCATCAGTAGATAGGAACTATTTAGTGCATGGATTATTTATCTTTAATAAACTTTTCAGTTTATCGGATTGAAGCAGTTCAATATTACAGAATACTTACAAAATACTTACACAAGAGAGGCTTTCTGTACATAAACATCTGCTATTTTCTGAGATATAACGCATAAAGCCTTTCTGATTTTTGCTTTCAAGATAATAAAAGTCCTCCAAGGTTGAATGATTTGTAAAATTTCAGTTTGATACCAAAAAAGAGGAGAAAGTACATAGCATGCTGCAATCAAAGCAGCTCTTACTTTCAAATAACTCCAAGGACTGCAATAGCCTACACTAAAAAGAAAAAGATGGAGCTGGAAGTTTGACCTGCTAGTTACCTGCTAGTTCTGTTTGCTGTGAACTTTGGACAGTGCATTGATTACTGGTTATCTGCGCTTAAGCTGGGAGTTTCTGACATGCTCAGCTCCATAATTTGGATCAAATGTCTGCAGTCTGTGCTTTGATTTAGAATGTGAAACAGCAGTGGTATTCTAAAAAGAGAATTCTGCAGAAAAGCACACAGAAGTTGGGGAAATTTCCGCTTTCCCAGGAACGCAACCCATGGCACTGCTCCTAGGCAAAGGGGGGTGAATGGAGTCAGAACTAGATGATCTTGAAAGTCCTTTCCAACTCAAACCACTCTATGATTCTATCTGAGGGCAAGGAAGTCACTGGATCTGATAACTTACGATGGATCATTCAGTGCATTTAAAAGCACGTCTCTAGCTGCCTATATTTGCTATACTCATGCATGCTTTGTATAACCACCACGTTAAAACTTTGCAGCACTCTTCCTCCATTAGTGACAGAGATATTTACAGCACTGAAAGGAAAACAAAGCAAGACTTTTGTTCCTTTGTGGTCACTGACTGACAATTTGTGAAGCCAAACATTCAAAACCAGAAAGAATAAGGTAATAGAATAGTTATGGGGCAAGACAGGAAGGGCAGAGAAGTCCTGCATGTAACTGTCCTTTCTGTGATGTGTTATTATACCCCAATTCTGTGTTATTATGTGTTATTATACCAACTCTACATTTGCATAATGGTGAAAGGATGCAAAGCAACAAAACCAAACACACCTCATGTTGCACAGAAACACATACAGATCTCAGGTGGCCAAGGTATACAAAAATACATGGGCAGAGGGAGGAGAAAAGAGATCACTTTCGTGGCATTTGCACTACCAAAGTTCTTGTTGAGCAGAATAAAGACCTGAGGCTTTGCAAAGCAGCTGTACTCTGGATTTTATTATGTACCAGTTCAGTGCATAAACCACTGAGTCACAAAGACATCACTGCTCTGCACTGGGGAGGGGAAAAAAGGTATTTTAAAAAAAGAAAGCAATTTCCATCTCGTATTACACAGACATTGAGGTTAATCCTGCAAGAGGTCTCACTCAACCACCACAAACATGCTTCAAAGAAAGCCAGAGAAACTCCACAGTAGACAATTAGACAATCGTCTAGTGTAGACATTAGCGCTAACACAGTTAATGCTTCATTTTTTGGCCAGAATCCCGATACTCTGTATTGCACCAAGCCAGATTTCTATGCAACTAAAGCAGGATTTGGCATTTAAATCACAGTGAAAACACAAACCAAGTTGTTTCAATAGCACACATAAAAGGGTTGTACATTTGCACAGGTTGCATCTCTTGAAGCTCTGCAGTGAATTACATCAATAGCTAATTCAGTTTGCTCTATTCTCAGTAAGAACAGACTCATCTGGAAGACCACTGAGCATGTTTTTCTTCTCTGCAGTCTACAGATAAAAGCACTTGCATCACTAGTTTATATATTTATATTTAATTTAGATATATTATTTATGACATCTGCAAGTAGATGCCTCTGGCTTCTTCGCCACATGAACTCTGTCAAGCCAGTAACTTTTCAAGTACCTTCTAAAAAAGATGAATGTCTTTGCTAGTACACTCATTCCACACAGCAGGGAACACTGGATTTCTTTAATAGGACCTTTAGCATCAACAACAGTAGATTACAATAAAAACTAGGTATTTAGGTATTGCTGAAACAAGCCAAACTCTTCCAGTGAAAATATTAAGCAGTTTAACCTAACAAAACACTTGCTCACGCACAGCTGGGTACGAGCTCATGTCAGTTAGTCATGTGGGCTACGCCAATAAGGCAGTGACATTTAAGCATAAGTAATTCGGGGCACATTTCTCTTGGCTAGTGCTGGTAGGCTGAACATGCCACTATCTCATTTTCATCACTCCTCTGTTCCTGAGGAGCAGAAACTAGTGGGGTTTTTCCCTTAGGAATGAAAAGCAATCCTGTGGAGCAATGCAGCAGCACAAATAGGTGCAGCACAATTGTGCTTGGAAGATCCTGTTTTCCTAATACTACACTTTCTACACATGCACACAGAAACTTCAGCCAATTACAGTAAAAAAAAAGTTCTATTTAATTATTTTTATAAGCTTATGAATGCACATTTCCTCCATTCTGTAATTCTTTCACTCTGGTCTCCTGAGTACCTAATGTTTAAGGTCTTACCAGGTTAAAAAAGAAAGAAACCTATCGGCTCTCTGATGTTTTAAGAAAATCCCCACTCTTGGACTCTATTTGAATACATACTGGTTCTTGGTGGGCAAGTTCTGGGATCTGTGGGAAGCATGACAGTCTGCAAATGCTTCTGCATGAAGGTCAGAGATTAAGTTTACTCAGTAAGACTGAAGTGATTTAGGATCTTAATCAAATTAAGATTTGATTCCTTTCTCTCAACTGCTTTAATAATAGCGGTGAAATGAGCCCCCAGTGGGCCCTGACACTGACCTATCAGGCAAGTTCAATAAACTTTCCTCTTAAATGTTATCTTGCACAGGGCCTTGAGACACCTTTTCCTACTTATAACCTGTCTCAGTCTGGGATAACCCTTTCATACTTTGCTCATGTCCCCCTTCCTGTGCCATCCTTCTCTTTTTAGAGATACAAACTTGGAAGCCGGGACTCAGGAGCACAGAGACCTCCTACCTTCCCTGGTGAGCTCAACGTGAGCATTACTTACACCACTGCTTCCCAACTGCATAGAAAAAGAAAGGAATCTCTTCCACACTTGCAATTCCCAGGTCTAACACTTCATTTTACGGAATCAGAACAGATTGCCTTACTTTTTACACCCTAGTAATTGCCCTTTAATAAATCCTACTCTTGCTCAGCCTTATCTTTCAGTTACCCAGCAGCATCGCTGGCACCAGCAAGATTCAATTCAAAATTGTTCCCAGGAGGGCAGTAAGAAGTAAGCAAGCTTTTGCCCTTGGCAGGCATCAGTGATAATACTAAGTGGTAAGGTGCTGACCTACATCCATCTCACAAACATATGAGCTAGATAAAGTCCTGAATGCCAGCACCCTGATCTGCCTTTAGCCCCAGTCTGCTCACATGCATCAGAAAACTGGAATTAGAGCCAGTGTTGTGGTGGTGGGTTTGGGTTTTTTTTCTAGTGCTGTGAGGTGTGGGAGCCAGGGAAGCTATGCTCTGTAACTAAAACCAACCCAACAGTTTCTGGGCTAACCAGTAATTGACAATCCCTGGCTGAGATAAAAAGTTAGGGCAAAGGGGGATTACATGTCTGAGGACCAATATTACAAAGCTGATTAGGAATGAAGAGAGGTGTGAAGGGTAGAAGGGGCCTGGTGCTGGAGACATATACACACACTTCCTCCAGCAGCATCTGAGTTTGTTTAGAGCTCTGGCACTGTTCAAGAGCTACATAAATTACAGTGATCATGGTTTTCCTTTTTTTTAATAGCTGCATTCATGATGGTACAGAAGCACACTACCTGTTAGACTGCAGCCTTACTCTGCTTATCTAAGCCTCTTCTTATTAGTGAAAGGTGATGAAGGTTCAGTGTCCTTGCGTAAGAAAAGCTTGAAGGTTATCTAGGTTTTGTTTCTTTTGTACTATCAAACACAAGAGGAGTCATGCTTTGGGGCCTAAGTTTTCCTTTTGCTTAAACTAAACTATTCTTTGTCCCATGGAAGCTACAACTAAACCAGAAACTTCACATTACACCATGGCTTGAAATCGTTCACAAGTCCTCTCGTGGTGCCCACTGTCAGCTGCATTTCAGAAGCATCAAGCCTCTGCAGAGGCAGAACTCAAGCTCTGCCTATGAAACATGCTCAGGGAAAGACAGCACTTTGATGTAACCCTGTGCCTCTCATTTATAGCGTAGAGAGTAAAAGATATAGAAATGACAGATTCTTTGCAATCCTTTGTCCCCATTCTAAACATGAGTACCCTGCTCACCAAAGGATGAGCTTTTCCTTTATAAAAGTAATTGTTTCGAAGCTATTTAAAAGGTAGCTTTGCTTATAACTCTTTCTCTTTCTTTGTCCTCCCTTAAGCAAGTGATCCTCTCAACTTCATTTGGTTTCATCAGCTTTCAAAAGAAAACCTTTAAAGGAGCACCACGACCTCCACATTTGTGTGGACTTCTTCAAATCGATTTAGACAATGTGATTCCATGTTATGTGAGAACCAATCAATTCTAGTCAAAAGACAATATTCCATTTTTGATTGTATTTATCTGAAAGACTCAGAAAACCCCTGATTAAAACCAGAACATTTTTCCCTGAGGTAGCAAACAGCTTGTATGAAAATGGTTCAAACCTGCATGTTCACAAAGCCAAAATCTCTATTTCGTTCTCAGTGCGAATTTTTACCTAAATTGCTGTGAGTCCATCAGAGAAGTTACAACTCAAGGTCCAACTGGGAAAGTTGAGCTCTTTTTTCAAAGCTGAGAGATGACAATAAAGATGCAGTATCTGCTGCAGGGAAAAAGCTATGGAGCAAGTGTCGTCCATTTGATCAGCTTGCTGTCTACTGTGTCCACTTCTCCTTTAAAAGGCTATTAGAAATAATTTCTTTAGGGACTGCGCACAATGATAAGTGCGATGGAGCTGTAGACCTCTAGTGAATGTACTGATCAGCCACTTTCAAAGGGCACAGAAATGAACTCCTCCTGACTTCATCAGCAGACTGGGAACAATTCAAACAGTTCAGTCCTGAAAGCATTAGATTTGCACATCCATGGCTAAAGGAAAGGTTACAGCACCATGTATTTATATTTCCTTTCATATGGTCTCAATAAGGAGTATACCTTGGTTTTCATCTGCTTTGCAGCATCTAACAGAGGATCCTTTGAAAAAAAAAAAAAGCCTGTTGAAAACCCAACTTCTAGAGCAAAACATTTGTTCACTTAACTGGTGCTAAAGTATCATTTCCTGTATCAATTACGTTTAAAGGAAAAGGATAGAAATAACCTATGGAGAGAATTTATCAAAAATTCTTTAAACAGAATCACATTTGCTACACAAATGCCTTATCCCAGGGTAAAAGAGGTGGGCAGAACTCTATCTCATAAACTCAGCTTGACAGGTATTGCCACCAGTGGAGTTAAGTGTATGGCTGCAGGCTCCCATGAGCTAACACTACACTAGTTATTCCAAGCAGGGACATGCAGTGCAGCAAAATTTAGATTAGATTCTTAATTTAATTCACTCCACCTCCAAACCAGTTTTGCAGCTCCTACGTACTTAGGTGAATGCATCCAGCAAAACCAGCTCACTCCTGGATGTTGCTAAGAGGTTTGCCCTTCTTGGGTTATACTGTCCTTCTGTGCCCCACTGCTGCTTTTTGTTCACAACTGCCCAGCCCAGTTTGTGTGGCACTAGTCAATTCTATTACCTATCCTCCAAAGGACTGTGTTAAGATGATTGTGTGCATCCAGTGGCACTCAGGAGAAGCTGACTGTAATTATCCAGCTAATTTAATTTTTCCAGGCATTTTGTATGATTTTACCTCAGAGCATTTACGATAATTGTCTTATGTTTGTATCCAGAGAAGAGACAAAGAATCCATGAAAATTTAAAGCATCTGATGCTCCCAAAGATGATCTTGGAATTGTGAAGCTTTCCCAGAGAAACTACTGTATTTTCTATGGCACTGAAGCTCACAAGACATTTCGACTAGAAAGTATACGCCATATTCCTTTAAACTAAAGGTCATGCTGAACTAAAGAAAAATATGCAAAGACGATCAAAAGGGAAGTGGTACAGAGACCAATGTTCTGTCGATCACACAAAGGACTCTTCTGCTGAAGACTACTATATTTATGTGATTCTTAATACTGAATGTTGCATTCCTATGCAGAGCAGCTTAGCAGCAAGCTCCAGGCATTGATTTCCATTTAATTGTTGAAAGAAAGAAAGAGAGAGCAGGGAAAAAAAAAAGATGGAAAAGGGAAGCAGGGTGTTGAAACCACACAGACACATGGTCACGCAGCTGTCAGCCCTTCACTTGCTCTTCTTGGTACTTCATAATCTCAATCACTCCCTTCACACATTCCCCAAAAGAAGAAATTCTGCATCCATGTGTATTTATTTTTCAGACTCTATTTGCCTTAAATGAGACTTGGCAACATAATCTTGGGATCAAAGAAAAATTAGGATAGGGATCATTAAATAGGTTTATGTTTTCTTAACCACAGATTGTGCCTCCTCAGCTTCACTGCTAGCATGTCACTAGCCCAAGAATGCAGGTTTTATTCTGTGGTGTCAATCAGAACACTCCTGCAGGGCTCTATGAAGAACTTGACATGCTTGTAAGGTGGGCTAATGTCAACCTTATGAAGTTTAACCATGACAAGTGCAAGGTCCTACACCTGGGTTGGAACAATCCCAGGCACAGGTACAGGTTGGGCAGAGAAGAGATTCAGAGCAGCCCTGAGGAGAAGGACTTGGGGTGCTGATTGATGGGAAAATGAACATGAGCCGGTTGCAGTGTGCGCTCACAGCCCAGAAAGCCAACTGTATCCTGGGCTGCATCAAAAGGAGCGTGACCAGCAGGTCGAGGGAGGTGATCC
>JANRGW010035609.1:0-39273 GCA_024733675.1 Psilopsiagon aymara
CCTGGGCCCTTGCGGCGCGACGTGCCACTTGCGGCGGAGGTGGTGGGGCAGCGGTGGTGCCAGCGGGCCGTGGCTTGAGTCGGCCCTGTCTGGCGTGGCGAGGAGAGGAGAGACCGGCAGGGGGCGGCCCGGGAGCGCGGCCGGAGGTCCCGCGCTGAGGCTGCGTCCGGGGCGTGGGGGGCTCCGGCGCGGGGAGACCCTTGTTCCTGGCGGCGCCCGCTTTGAAGCGGGTTTGGTCGCTCGGTTGGCGAATGGTTTCGCTTTCTATCTAAAACCGTCTTAAAATCCGTATTATCAGGCGGCAGTCATGTCCCCGGTGCTTTGTGTGTAACTCCCACAAGCGCTTGGATTTACTCATGTAGCGGCTATAACAGTCTCTCGTTTTAACATTTCAAAACTGTGTACACTGTTCGTGTTGCTCATAAAGGCCCACATGGAGGCCTCATTTCGTTGTTTAAAGTTAATTTTCGGGTACGGCGGCATGGAGTTGTTACTGGATTCGGACAGTTGTGATTGGCTTCAGAGTCTCCTTTGAGTGTCCGAGGGTTGTCAGCTGAATCTGTGGAAAGGAGTAAGGTGGCCGTCCTGGGCTTGAGTCAGATAATTGTCTCAAAACTCGTTGTCTCTGATAAAAACAGCCCCAGATCTCCCCTCAGGGTAAAAACAAGGTGTATGTTTCAGTCAAATTGAAACTGGTGATGCTTAATTTTTGAAATTTGTTCTTTTTTGTGAGATACATCAACACTAATGTGTTGAGCAGTCTTTTGTCTCATTATATATATATATATATAAATGTTGGGACAGTTGCTGAAATCATTATGTTAGGATTTTATCTCAGTGTTGGTGATAATTCCATAAGCAATACTGAATTGTCATTAAAGGCATTATGTGTGAGCCTGTGGGTTTAGGTACTGAGTATAATATTATTGCTTTTATACAGCCATTGAGATTATGCAAATTTAAGTGTTTCAGGCTGACCTGGTTTTTTACCTCTAGAGCAAAAGAGGAAAGAGGCTTCTTGGCCTTGATATCTGTCCTCAAGGGAACAGGAGGGATTAAGAGTCTGGGTTCTGGGATTTTGTTGTTTTAGTTTGGTTTGAGAGATAGAAGAAGAAAAAGAGAAGAATGAAGCAGCTTCATACATTAGGACAAGTATCAGCCTTTGCCAAAGTACAATTAGGGATTTGTTTTCCTTTTGTTCCTTTCCCTGGTTTTGACAAGGTGACAGTGACAAGTGAACTGAGAAGCCACAGCAAGAGGGTAAAAGACAAGTTCTGGTTAATTTTTAGCTCTCCATTCCCCTGTTTGTATTGACAACGAATATGGGATTTTTTTCTTCCTAGAGGCATTTTTTAGTTAAGAATCAAGAACTTTGAGAAAGACAGTAAAGCAAAACAATAGAAGATGAAATACAGTAGTCTTTTTCACTCCAGCTTTCAGATTTTGTTTACAAGTGATCTGATGTCTAAGGATAAAGGTGAATTCTTCAACTTGTGAAAGGACTATATTCCTTTATTAAAGTAAATGCAGAGTATTGCCTAGAGAAAGGAAAGTCTGCTCTGCTTTTTGGTACAGCTGCACAGCTATAAGACAGGCAGGCTCAATCAGGCTGTTTTACTGAACCAGTGTGTTTAGTAATGCATGGTTAAAATGGAATTGAGAAATGAGATCCTAAAGCAAATTTTGGAAACGAGAAGCAGGTTAATCTTTCATACTACTAAATAAATCATTCAGCCTGTGCATTTGTACAGTGCTTTTGTAGTGGTTGTATCTGTCCTTAACTTATCTGATGCAGCGGACCAGTGCAGCATAGCTTAAACAGCACATTACGGAGAGATTAATCTTGCACTTTTAGTGGTTAATTTTCTTTTGTTTAAAATGTGAATAGGGAACCTTGGGAAAATGTCTGTGCTTCAGTATTTTGGTAGTATGAACAGTTGATGTGTTTGTTTCAAGTTGTTCTGTGATCACTGATCTGTTTGTGAAACCAAGGTGCTTCCGTTCTTCAGCTCTGCTGTTTGTGTCTTTTATGTAAATATCTCAGATATTTAAAACATTTGGATTTATTGTTTCTGCTGGTGACATCTAGCACCATTTACACTGTTTGAAAATATTTTTCAGAACAAAAATGCGTTTAGATTTCTGCCTTTTCAGTTTTGCACTGGAAAAAAAGGAAAGATTGAGAAAATAGATTCTACAGCTATTAATGGTTAGTGGTGTTCATGTTTTTATCTTGGTAATGAAAGTATGTGAAAAGTCTTTGTTTAAGCAAACACTATTAAAGATCATTTGTGTCTTTCCTTGGCTGTGAAACAGCTGATCCTGTCATTGTGATGTTTCATTGTGGTGTTATAGTAATGAGTCCATAAATTCAAACAAGGAAAAACTTCAGTTTTAAGCAAGTTTTTTCTGTACCTTCTGATCCATCAGGTTCCTCATGTCTTTCTGAAAAGCAACCCTATGACCTAGTTCTTGTGTGCTGTTTCTCTACACGTAAATGAGCATTTTCAGGAAGCTTGACAACTGTATAGTCTAATTTTGAGTTTGAGGAGTCTCTTGGTTGTGTTTACTAAATACTCCATCTGCAAAGCAGTGGAAAAAATTATAGCTGCATGTGTTGATCTGTACAGAATAAGCATGCAGTCTGGATAACTTCAAAGCTATTTTGTAACAGTTCTGCAATTTACAGAAACAAAATTTATGGGTAATTGTACTGTGGATAGGTCAGTAATCATCATAACAGCGTGAAGGATGTATTGGTTTGACCAAGGGTTCAGTTTCACAAGCAGCTAGGTCAATGTAATGTACCCTTGCGATTTCTGAAAAGGAAGAGGGCTTGCTGCCTTCTCCTTTTCCATCCCCTCTTTTCTGGCCACACAGTTCCTCTGGTGCTTGTCAGCCTCTTTCATGTGTGGGTTCAGTTACTAAGCCTGCACAAAACTCTGCTTCTCTTTCAGGATTAATCTTTTGCCAAACTGGCGAGGTGAATTGCCTCGTAGTGGAAGTGTCCAGCCACCAGAGCTAGGGCAAGGTGAGCAGCAGTACTTCTTGGGAACTGATGCCACCAGCACAGCCACACTGCTCCACCTTGGTGGCCATGAGCTGTTAGATCTCATGCTGTATCCTGTAGATCTCATGTTAGGTAATCATGCTGTAAGCTGGCACAACGAAACATGGGCTGTTGTGCCTCCATGCTTTGTCTGAGCAGTAACAGAAACGCTTCATTGAAAGGTTTCCCATTTGAACTGCTGTTTCTTGAGTTTAAACACTGCTGTTAGTAAGGATGTGTGTTGGAAGACACTTTCTGTGCATTCTTGATTCACTACACAGCTGAGATATTTTATCTTTTGTTTTTCAAGTTAAAACAGACTCTCTTTTCAAGAAGAGCAATTTAGTGTAAGCCCTGAATATTGGAAGAATGATATCCACCTTACTCATGCTGGCTGTGTTGTGTGACTGGATTGAATCTTTTGGGTTCAAAACCAGTGAAGCATCTGTCACAATGAACTGTAATTAATCTTTCTCACAGAAAAGTAGAAGATATCCCTAAAATTCCTAGAGAACAGTAATTATGTTCTAATAGTTTCAAGTGTAGGTCTCATTTATATCCTAAATCCAGATGCTGAACTTGTGGGTTCTAACTGTGGACGTTCACAAAGTTAAATTATGAATATAATGTTGTTAGTATCTATACTGAGAAAGCTAATGAAAATCATATTTCAAGTGAGACAAAGCAGAAGATGTTTCTGTGAAATAAAAACTGATGAGATTAGCTTTCATATCTGCTGCCTCCTTTAGCCATAGGATTTTCCACATACCATTTGACAATTCAGGTGACACTTGGGTGCCCTGAAGGCATTAAGATTGTGTACTGGACTCCCCTTTCTCTGAACTCCTAAGTATCTTGATATATCACTTATTACCATATGTGGGGACATAAACATTGTCTAAATGTATGTGTTCAAACATGTTGCCATTTTATTTGAATTTAATTATTTCATGTCTTCCTGTAATGTTTCCAGGTAATTCGGCTGGGGGCTACCCCTGTTGGCCTGAGCTTGTTCTCTGTCCAGGTTTATGCTGCTTCTTCAGAGAAAGAGACATCTAAAAAGGAGTTGCTGAAAATTGAGGAGGTAAGTGTGGTTAGAGCCCCAGTGCTCTTCTATCTCTGTGGAAATATCAATGGAGTTCTGAAAGATCTTGTATTGATGCGTGAAAGCGTTTGGGTGCATCTCTTCACCTTTTGTATTCTTGCCTTTAAAACAGCTTCTCAGTTTTTGATATCAGAGATGTCTATATTTTCTATTGCTTTGCTTCTTTTACCTGAGGGTTGCATTTCATGCCCCTGTTTGACAGCATCAGGCTTGTTATTTTTCATATCTTGTTTGGGTTTTTTTTCACTGTAAAGATATTTACATTAAAGACTTCTGTTCTTCATGCCGAAATTGCCTTTTGATGTTTTGGTCTTATTTCACATCCACAGGATTTTTTTTTTTTTTTTTTTTTTTTTTTTTTTTTTTTTTTTTTTTTTTTTAACCAGGTAACACGGTGGTTTTTTTAATAGAAGTACTGTTGGCACATTCTAATAAAATTTCATTTCTATTCTCCTGTAAAACTGAAAATCACAAGGTTTTATTTCTAAAAATATTCTTTTCAGGCAAAATTCTTGTCTAGCTGTGCTTTGAACCAAATATCGTGGCCTACACTTTTCCTTTCTTTACAGCATTCAGACCTATGCAACAGCAAATACAACAAGTAGTGATAATAAAACCCTCCAAGATGTTACAAATATCTTGGTTACATCACAACTGGAACTTTATAACACCCTGTCAAACTATAGACTCAGCTTTGTTGCATAGGCTTTTAACAGTCTGCAACAGTAAAAAAATACAAAAAATATTGTAGTTCATAACTAAATACAGCTTTATATCTATGAGAGTCTGCAGTTGTTTAAAAACTTTAAGTACTTCAACCCAAGCTAAAGTGTTGTTACATGAGCAGTGAAACTGAGTGTACACTCAGGTCTTTTGGATGTGTCTGAGTGGTCAGTTCAGTGGCCTAATATGACAGGATCAGTAGTTGAAGCGGTCTCTTGGCTTCACCCCAGTGAAGTAAGCTTAGCTATGGCTGTCGCGTGTCCTACACCACCACTGGCATGAGTCAGTAGTGAGGCAACAGTTTCAAGTTACATATGTACTGAATAATTGGCTTGCCCATCAGCTTCAGCAAAGCAGAATGTGCAAGCTATGGAGTTTTGGCTGCCTTTCTTACCATTCACAGACTATGTTAGTTTGGATGTCTGTCAGCTGTCTAGTTTCATAAAATGCATGGGAATTTCCTTATCTCTGATGCTTCTGTCCTCATGCCAGACATGGCTATTATGTTTGGTAACAGGATCAAAGTTAAACTGATTGTGACTATAATTGCCAGGGGTGACCGGATTTCCTAGGGAAATGAGAATTAAAACGTTTGTTGTTTAAAGTAGTATGGGAAATCCAGCTGCACAAGCTATGAAATTATTTGATAAATTCTCTGTCATATTTTTTGTTAGCAGCTTTTTTAATTATAGCAGAGATACAGTTGTTTTCCACTTTGATGCAACTATATGGGTAAACATCAATTTATAATAAATTACTAAATGTGGCATGAAATACAAGCTCTATGCGAAACATCAGTGTAGCAGCCTTCAAGTGCCTAAAGAGAGCCTGCAAGAAAGCTGGAAAGGGCCTTTTAATAAGGGCATGTAGTGACAGAAGGGAGAATGGCTTTAAACTGACAGAGGAGATTTAGATTAGGTATCGGGGGAAAAAATTCTTTACTATGAGGGTGGAACAGGCAGCCCAGAGAAGCTGCGGATGGGGCTTTGAGCAACCTGATCTAGTGGAAAGTGTCCCCCTGCCCATGAGCTTTAAGGTCCCTTCCAACATAAACAATTCTATGATAAACTGCTAGTAATTTTAACTGGTTTTGTTTTGATCTAAACTTTGTTGTTCATCTTCAACAAGTGTAGAGTTTGGTCTATTTTTAAATGCAATACGATTTTAAATATGTTTAGGTAATAGTAATAAATACATTGTTATGTTAAACCCTAAATATGGTGGTGTAGTATTTATTATGCGAAGATGCCCATTGGTCTTCGGGTGGATGTCACAGTTCCTGTTCGCTTAGCCTGTGGTTCTATTAGTGCTGTCAGTTGCTGATGTGGTTAATGACTGCAGCATTAGGACGTCGTACCATTTTCCTGCTTGCTAACAAACAGGCAAATTTGTATCGGATGTTACCTTTGTTAGAAGCTACTTAGACTCTTTAATGATGGCTTGTGCAAATATAGAAAATGATTGATTGTGATTTCTAATGCATTTAGCACATTAACTGAAAACCCAGAAGTGCTGATGAAGACCAGAAGCATTTTTTGCAATTATGTTTTGTGTTCTTATTAAACTCGTTTAATATTAATTTATAACTTGTGACTTGGATCATACAGCAACTAGAATGAGTTGCATAGCAGTTAGAAGTCGTCTTCATCGTAGTATATAATTAAACTTTGCTC
Organism: Psilopsiagon aymara; assembly: GCA_024733675.1. Taxonomy (NCBI): domain Eukaryota; kingdom Metazoa; phylum Chordata; class Aves; order Psittaciformes; family Psittacidae; genus Psilopsiagon; species Psilopsiagon aymara. Next base: position 6,551 of record JANRGW010035609.1, read on the forward strand.
ATAATGGTTGTCTCACAGCTGTGCCTGAATTTTTATTGTTCATTGTTTATATAGTAAGCACTGTGTTAGTTTTTTTCTGGTTATACTGTTTATGCCCTGAAGAGTATTTATACAATTACGCCTTTGTTTTTAACCTCTTGTTTGCTAATATTTACAGCTGTCACTCTACTCTTCTCCAGCTTGTGAGACTAAATATGTGGAGAATCCACAAACCCAATTGGAAGAGGGAGTTTCGCATTTACGGCATGTTATGGAGCCATATACAGCCTGGTGTCAGGTATAATGGGTTTATATCACATCTGGTAGTGGTTCAGTTCAGGATAAGAGTTCAACTGGGATTTATTTATTTTCTTAGCAGCAGAATTAATTTTCTAAAATGCTGTGTTACTTAAAAGTTTCCAGAGTTTGGGTCATAATATTTAGCCCCTCCTCACACAAAACTAATTGTTTCTTTCTGCTAATTTGCTGAACTAAACCTGTGCTTTTTGCATCTTGTATCCAAAAGAATTTAAAGAAAATTAACTAAAGCTTAGAATTATTTTCAGAAATAAACCTTAAGCTTAAAGGTATCTTGGGATATCTGGAGTAGGTACTGGCCTGTCACTCAGAAGGCAAGAGAGTGATTAAATTTGCATTTTCCATGGTCAAAGAGAAGGCCTTAAATTACCAAGCAGTGTGTTTTGAAGCAGCAGTACTGAGTTGTCCTCGCTGCAACTGTAACAAAACATAGCTTTGCAGAAAATAAATCAGTATTTGCTGAACTGGAATGTTGAGGGAAGGAATGTGGCTCTCTGGAAGAGAGAAAATCCCAGGTCACTAGTAGTGTCAAACCTAGCCCCCAGACCTTACCCCAAAACTTTCTTACATATTTTATTAGATCCCGTGTTTATTCTCAAAAGTCGTAAAATACTAAAATAGTCTCTGGAGCAAAGAGGAAAATCAAAATCTTTGTAATCAAGGTCTAAATTACTGGTAGTATATTGCAGACTCGTATGATGGCTTTCTTGTTTCTTTGCTGACCCAGCAAATATTGAGGCCTACTTTTGAAACAAGGGCATCCTTGCTGTTGTGAGTCATCTTGAGCTGCAAGCTGGTTTTCCAGTTCTCCATAAAAAACCTGAGCTGTTCAGATCAGTGTGGTGTTCTGCCTAGCGAAGTAGAAAGGCTCTGTGTTGTGGTACTAACTTCTAACAGTACTGAAACATCAGAAAACCCAGAGTTCCTCAATGTAGCCCTGTGTCTCTGAAGTGCCACCAGCAGGAGCAGTAACTTCAGTTTTGAAGGGGAAGGGGGATTTTCCATAGACTAGTTAGAGACCTTGCCTCCTAAATGCATGGTCTCTCTTTGGCTGCCTGTGGTAGCTGTAACTGGGAATGAAATTTGACTCAGTGTTAGTTGCCCAGTTGGACTGGCTGCAGGTAAGCCTTGAACAGTGCTTTGTCTCTCGCTGGCCTGTTGTCTTCTTATTTGCTTGATTTTTTTTGTCTGTGTGGTGATCATTTACATAAGATGTGCTCTTCTGCCTCACACACAACAAATCATTTCCTGGCAGTGGTTTACTGACGCATTTTATGAAGTAGGCATGTAAACTTTATGGGTTTGGGGTCATCTTTCTTGCTTAGCTCTAGTCAGAGGTAGTTCTGGTTTAACACCACCCCTGCCCCCTGCTATGGTAAAGAAAATATTATTTTAAGTGTGTCTTGGTTGTCTTTAAAAACATTACCCAGGATAATGTGAATAAAATTATGTTTGTATGTCCATTTTACTTTTTCAAAATTGCTCTCTTAAATGTAGTGGAAAGTCAGCTCAAAATGCAGGTGTAGAAATGAGCTAGTTACGCATGGGCTGTGACAGATCATCCGACTCTGTCTCTGGGGTCTTTAGACCATGTTCCTTTTTCATTGCCCAGCATCCATTTAGAGTTATATTGTGCCACATGTTAGCCTTTTTTTTGACCCTAAGTCACTCCTGTCAGTGAGGAAATGAAAGTTCTACAGATGATATCCCCATGCAGTATCCTGAAGAAATGCTTTCACTTCTGCACATATACAGCTCAAGCTGTGTAGTAAGATCATTCTTCACTTTAGCTTTGGGCATACAGCCTTATGAATTTGTTTCCTGACTGATGCAATCTTACAGTATCTTTTAGAAGGATTGTCAGCATAATTAGAATTAGCGGCATTGTTCTTCTTGTGAATTTTTTTTTCTACTTTGATAAAAGGCAATGTGAATTCTATCACTTCATGCATGTTTTCAGTCTGAAATAAATCTAAAACAGTGAGGTTAATGCAGTGCACATGATTTACTTTGTACTTTGTGGAGACATCTTGTTTACCAAGTTACTTCCAAAATACAATTTTGTTGGCTTAAGGTCTTGATTTTAGATCTTAAATATTATTGGCCCAGTCTCTTGGAAAGTGGAATTTGTCGCTTTGCAGAATGAGTTATGTACTCCTGCGAAGTCCTATGAAGGAGTTGTACTTCCTTTCTTTGCATCAACTGAAGTATTTTTGTGATATTTTTCTCTACGCACACTGAGAAACCTGAGGTACTCCTCAGTTTCTGCTACCTGATCAGGAGCTTGATGAAATACTGAATTTGACTTCTGTGTTTTGAGGCATTATATTTCATCTGTGTGCGAAGACTGCTTAGGGAAAAAGCAGTAAGTTACGCCAGATATAACATTGAGCAAGCATAGCCCTCTAAGTGAAGGGTGGAACTGGGAATAAAAAGAAGTTATGTTGGGGACCCAACATTTTTTCTATTCATCAGGTCAGTTACAATCTGTAGTAAATATTTTACTCACTTGATATCTATTTACTGTTGTTTTCTCTTTTTTTAGGATCTTTATGCCCAAGCTATGCCTAAATTAGAAAAAGCTGTTGAGCATGGTAGAGGTAAATCAGTTTAGTTTTCTTAATTAGTAATTTTAAATGCAGGACTGTACTGTATCGTCTGTTAAAAGGGAGTTCACTAAACATCATTCTAGATGTAATTTCTGATGCATTTAGGACTATTTGCTCTGTGTATCTGTTTAAATTTCCTTTGTAGGTCATAATAACACTATATTTCTAACAAAAACTGAGACATGGATCTCTGTTGATCAGTATGCAGAAAAAGGAGGGGAAAAAAACCCTCACCATTTATCCCCAGCCAGTAGTATTTGCTTGGCCCAGCCTAGGAACTGAAACTTCCTCAGTGTTTATTAGTTGTTGCAAGCATTAGGTCTTTCATTTGTAATGTTTAGCCCTTTTTATTTTGGTTTAATTCCTTGGATCTCTGAGGAATTTTGAATTAAGCCAAAATAATTTGTATCTTTTTTTCTTTTTCTTGTTTTGAAAGCATATTGTCATCCTTAGGCTTGTCAGGACTAAGCCCGGATGCTATCTAGAGCTCGTTTCAGATACTGCACCTCTTTTACTTAAACTTGAGAGTCTCAGTCTTTTGATCTCCTTTGTATGGAAGATTTTACATGCCCTTCCATTCACCCATCAGACTCCCGTCTTGGAGTGAGCTTTGTTTATGCTATGTCTTTTCTCTGTTCTGTGATTTGGTTTCTGTACAGTGTTTTATTGAAACTAATTCTTGTTAACATGTAAGAATCCATTTTGCAAAGGGTTTTTTTATTTTATCGCTAATTTGAAAAAGATACAATTGAGATGCAAAAGAGCAAAACAAAACATATGGCCCAGGAGCAAAGGCTTCTATGAAAACTGGTGAATACAATATGATATTCAGTTTCATTCATGTATCACTGAGATCTCAAAGGCTTTGAGTTTTATTCCAGCAAATCTAAAATGTGCATAATAGTTAAGAGTGGTTTGATAACTTTGTTTTGTACGATTGCCAGCATGTATTGATGATTCTTTACCACAAACCCACTTTCACATTACATTAAAGCACTTCTTTCTGACTTCTTTTCAGAGAGCTATGAATTTCTTCAAAACCCTCCTGCTGGATTTTATCCAAGGCTTGGTGTGATAGGTTTTGCTGGAATTATTGGATTGTTTCTTGCAAGAGGTAAGTGGAAAACCTTTTGAACTGCTTACGTTTTGATTTGGGATAAGTAATTTATTTTTGGGGTTTTGGATACTAATTTTTAATTGTGAGATCTGACTTAGCTGTACAAGCATGTTTCTACAATGTTCTTCCAGTTATAAAGAATCTTCAAGTAAAAGGTGTTTCATAATCGTCAGACTACAAAGGAATAAATTATGGTAAAATACAAAGGCTTCTGAGCTATGGTACATTTACAATTAGTTGTATATTCAAGTTCCTTCAGAGTATTGTTTGTCCAGGCACAGAACTGCTGTATATGGTGATATTCAGCAAAAATACTTGTGAACTGAGTGTACTGTAAGTACATGCACATCTTGTGTTATAGAACAGTGATGCAGTTAACTTCATCATGCTGCTTGAAGAAACTAATACATTTATGTTTTCATAGAAAACTTGTTCTCACTTTGAAGACTGTGTAGATAAAATCGTCCAGGTTTAAGTATAACGCTTGGAGATACAGCTGCCCACTAAGTAGAAAGTACAGTGTTCGGAGTTTAATCGCGTGAATGTTATGCAGCCATACAGATTGGCTTAAAATGACATTGAAGATGACTTGTTCTAACCTTTTGATGCACACTTGTAAGACAGAGGGAACAATGTGTTTATTGATATGAAATAGCAATTTAACAAAGTTTGGTAGTAAATACAGCTGTGGTTCAACAAGATTCAGTGGCAAGGTACACTTGATTACAAGGTATACTGCATAGAGGACAGGGTAAGTCAGATGTGTCAGGGAGACCCCTGTATGCCGTCACAAGATTCAGAAAGGACCCCTTTGCTTTCTGAACTCCTACTCAGAGCAGCCTAGGTGCAGCTAGATCCAATCCTAGTCCCTGACTTGGTCAACAGTGTATGCCTAAAGATTTATATGTGCAAAATGAGTCTGAAAAGTAATCTTAGTGAAGCTTACAAAGTTTAGCAAGCTATTAGTCCCTTACCAAGGACCTGTTACAACAAGGAATCTCAGTATTGAGGACTAAGGATCTCTGTGGCAGGCGTAACCTTGAGAAGTGAACCTGCTTGAGAGGAGATCTTGTCATGCAGCTTGCTGCTGCCCAGAGCTCAGAGGGCTCTTGGGCTGCTCTCTACTTGTGATTGACTCAGTCGTATTTGCATACTGACTACAGAAGTTAGTTTATTCCACATTTTTTGTGAGTCTGATACTGACCAGCACTACAGTTAAGTGAGTGCATTGCTTAAATTACCCCTTGGCTGTTGTGTTGTTATGTCTCCTTTGAGCCCACTTTGAGCATCCATTACAACCTCCAACGGTTGTCACTTGACCAGGTTATGGGAAATAAAAGGTCACACTGGGGGAGGAAGGGAGCAGCTTGTTGAGTAGCACTGGAATAGATATGGTAGTATTCCTAAACTTCAGGTGTTAAACTGTCTCTTAACAGGCATCTCCAGCAGGTAGCAGCCTGCTGGTAGGCATTAATATAACTGTTACATTTACTCTGAAAGTGATACTGCAGGCACACTGCTAAGCTATCACTAAGGAATATCTACTCATTCCCAGAAACTACAACAAAAGTATAATTTTCCTGGTTGTAAAGATGCAATGAAGTCTGCCTTTTCTGTCCTTTCTTATAGCTGGTTGATACTGGGTTCCTTCTTCACAAGACTAGCAACATCATTTTATGAATGTCTCTTGTTTATTGCGAAATTTCTCATCTCTTTATGAGCATATGTTAATGGAAACATTTCTAATATGCTTTTCCTCTTCAGAATTCATTATTCCGTTATTAGATGTCCATATTGGTTTACATATAGAACAGGTTGTTCTGTGAGGAACAGAACCATTGCATCCTGACTCCTGATCTGTGACCTCTTTTCTCCTGTACTATTTGTTTTTCTCCTTCACCTGCTCCCTTATGTGTTCTTTTCTGACTGGATAAACTGCAGCATGCCCTGTGAGTGGTTCAGTGATGTGTGTTGTTACTGGCTAGCCAGGATACACAGCCTGTGCCCAGCTGTAAAAAGAGAATGAACTTTCCAGGCAGCAAAATTATTTTAGACTTGTATGATTGAATAGAGAATTCACATTCACTAAAATGCTCAAAATTTTGTTGGGGACTGAGCAATAGGCATATAGCATAATTGGAAGTACTTTAAAAGTACTTTCAAATGCTTTGCAAATTGCTATAGTGAATCAAGAAAAATTACTCATAAGAGCAGCTGTAGGAAAATCAGTATTTGTGAGTCAAGATAACTTAGAAAGTTTGTATAGGAATGTCTTTTCTTATTGACATATCAAAAGAATGTTATCCTAACCTTTTTTTTGCCTGAGTTTTTCCTTTTAGTTTAGAAAGGAGTATCAGTTGGTGTAATTCTCTTAAATATCTCTTTAAGTGTGGCTTCTATTTCATTATTCAATGTTCTACTTCAGTATGAAATAAATTATGTATTCCTACAGTAAATAGAGTTGTAAGGTACTTTTCACTATGGAAATATGTTAATAAATTTATCCTCTTTTGAAGGTTAAAAGAACAATTGCTCATCAGAGTAATCGTGTTTCTTAAGAAACCAGTATCACTGAGCAGAAAATATGATAAACTGTATTTAGTAAAATTGTTTTGATTATAAATAAAAGGTTAGGACCATTTGGCTGTCATAGCTAACATATACTCTAACAAAGTTTTTGGTTTTTTTTGTTGTGAAACAGGCTCAAAAATAAAGAAGCTAGTGTATCCCGCAGGTCTCATGAGTATTGGTACCTCCATATATTACCCTCAGCAAGCGGTTGCTATTGCAAAGGTCAGTGATGATACCTTTTTTTGGAGAAGTGTTTTTCGTTTTGATTATTGCCTTCTACCTTCAGGTTAGCTGGTAATCCATTTCTGAAAGACGGTCAGATGCTCTGTTTCTTTCAGTGACTTTTCTAACACCTGCAGTAGTTTCTTCAGTTTGAGGAACACGATTGCCTTTCTGAATCTATAAAGTCAAGTAATTATAAAGCAAGATAAATACGCTTAGTAAGTACAGTTTGCATGTTTACTTACAGTACTAAGGAAGCTTAAAATATCTTGAAAGCAAATGAAGAAAAGGAAGAAATAAAGGGGAGGGACACTCTACAGAGAAATCATAGGAACAACATTTTGAGATAAACATTGTTGATGTTTTCTGCTTTTTGTTGAATAGCGTTTTAAGATAGCATGCATGTTCTGGAGTGGGATAAGGATTCTGCTGCTTATTTGATGGCTTTCCTATTTACGCGTTTGTTGTTTCAGGCACGTAAGGGACAACTTAAAGTTGCTTAAGTGGGTTTGCTGTGACAGAAAGAACTGAAAAGACCAGGCAATTTGCTTATAGCCCCTTCTGATCTTAGTTCATGTGCCTTGCTGTCCACACTCAGTTGTACTGGCAGTTCCTCAGTTCTCTGCCACATTCATTTTCGAATCCAGCTTTTACCCACTCACAGTGCATATAATTTAGTGTGTCAGAAATTCTTTATATTTCAGGCTTTGATAAATTGCCTATCTAGTTATTAGTGGCTTGTGAGTGACACAGATATCAGGTGTAAATACAACATTCTCAAACATATATGATGTTCTTTGAAAACTGAAAGGTCATTGATGTAGGGAGAGTCAAAAGCACTGTTTGAATTCTGCTAGCACTGTGATATCCTTGTCTTTGATGGAATCTTTTTTCAGTGCTTCCAGGATTCAGATGCTGTAAATACAGACAGTTCTGTTGACTTGTTCTCAGGGAGTGAAAATTATGCAAGTAGCAAAGGGAAAAAAAACCCACAACTGAACCATCAAAAATGAAGAAGCTGAGACATTTCTGTTGGAAACTGTGTATTAAAATTCTAGCTGCCTTCTAAACAATGAAGTGGGAAGTGATTGAAGATTGTTCAAACTGATGTTACCGTTTTTATAGAAGCTTAGTTCAGTCTTAACTGTGGATTTGCTACTAACAGCTTCACAATTCTTTGTTTATTTTATGAAAACTTTGAAGTGCCTGATTGCCCTTTGATTAATTCACAGTTCTTGATCTGACTGTAACAAAACATCTGATATGAGACCATGAGCCTGAAACTTGATTGGAATAGGTTTAGCTTTGTTGACTTGCTTATGACACTGGATGTAAGAGTTTGGAAATTTCTGTGGAGAGAGTGATATCTTAGATACTGTTTTGGTTCCTCTAATGCTCTCACACTTTTCTTTAAAGAAGCAAAGTTTTAAGTATGTCAGATCTTACCATCCATAATTTTTATGCTTTAATCTGAAATTGGAAGCGCATACCTCTCTAGTAATTATTGTGTAATGTTTCATAGGCCTTTCATGAAATGAAAGCTTAGAAAGGGATGCCTACAGTGCAAAGCTCACTTGTCAAATTGATAGAACTGTATAGGAAATATTCTGGAACTAAACTTTAATTTTTTAAATTTATTCTCTATATTATTTACTTTTTTTCCCCCCACACTTGAGTATTTCATCACTGCTTCATTTTGTTATCTTTCAATTTTGAACGTTCTTTAGAAAATGAAGTTTTCCTGTGTTTTGGTTTTGTTGTTTTGATTTTTGTGGATTTTGTTTTTCGTTTTTTCCTTCTGACCTTTATGAAAGACTGTCCATTGGAGAGCTGGAAAGAAAACACAGTAAAATATATTTGCAGTTAAGGTACAACACTTGATGAGTCTCTCTGGAAGAAAACCTTTTTCTTTTAATTAAGATGTATGAGTTGCTAAGTGAAGTCACAGTAACAGAGAACATAATTGGTAATTATTTTCAGACACTGCTAATCTTACTAGAGATGGAAGAAACGTGCAGAATAATTTTTTTCTGCTTTAGTATTCATTCTAATACGTAACAAATTTGTAAGGATTTATTTCCTCGCTGCCAGTATTACTTCAATTTGTTTAACTTTGAACAAGTGGTCAGATGTTATATGTGGTAAGGGAACTGAATTTAATTCTGAAATCTGTTTTGCCCTGGTGGAACTTTAAATAGTGCTCTGGAGCTGTGTTGCTTTCCAGCTAATCATAATATATTTAAATATTTTTCTATCAACTGTGGCTTATCTTCCATCTGGAAAAAATCTTTGTCATGAAGTTACTTACATCAGTCTCTTAACCATAAGAATTAGTTTTTGTACCTTGTTATTAGAACTTACGAAATTTCCTAAAGTAATGTGTGTTATGCTTGCCCTTTTCTTGAAAGAAAGAACAGCTTCCTAATACGTAAGTTTATTTCTTTGTTAACAAACTAAATTACTTCTGTGTCTCTGGAACCTACACCTCATCCCTTGCGCAGTTCAGTCTATGTGGCGTATGTTGGTTGTACTTGCACAACTGAGAGCATGATATAATTACAGGAACTCAGGGCTGGAAAGGAGGAGTTGCGCTCACTTGATCCATGTTTGCTGCAGAATGAAAGGCTTGTTAACAGAGTAGTCATAGTGCAGTTTCACAACAGAAATGTAGAAAAGCCAGCAGATTCTTGGTTTTCCAGCATACAATGTAGATAAAGAATTGCTAACTGTAATCCTGCTCCATAGGATGCATTCGGTAGTTATAAAAGTTTCCTGGCTCTGTTCCTGTTGACTCGAATTTGTAGCTTGCAGTCTGTCTTGAGCTGTGTTTTTCAGTACTTCAGCAGACTAATTCTGAAAGTCAGATGAGCCTATGACTCATCTGGGAAGATAGTGTGACCAGTGGTTTAAGCAGTGCAAACCTACTAGGACTGAAAAATGTTTCTCATTTTATGTTGCTAGCTGTGTCATATTACAGACAACTGCCCCCCCCCAGTTGTGGTTATTTTTCAGTCCATGTGTGCCCAGCAATGAACTACTTGGCACAGGATGTTGTGGATCTGAAACTTTGCATGGAGTTCAAGAGGAAGTGAAGGAAGTTCATAGGAGGAAGATTCTTCAGCATTGTTATACACATAGAAATCATCTCTGTCCCAGGAAATATTTGATCCACAAATTGTTGGAGACTGGAAGAAACAGAAAAACCTCATTCAGGAACTGTTCCAGAAACACCATTTATGCTTGCTCTGTTCTCATAGTTTCGGTTTTCCAGCTTTGCCTGCTGTGGAAGATAGGGTGATACATCCTTATTTCTTGATTTTTTAAGTTTTTAGTTTAATAGCTGCCTGGTTGGGCAAATTCTCCATTTTTGCTGTTCGTATAAATAAAGAAAACCGACAGTGATATGAAAGTGAGTACTGACAGGAGTCTGAAGTTGCAAGAGCCTAACACTCTTGAGTTTTAAAGGATGCTGTGAATATTACAGTCTTGTATCATGTAAGAGGTAGGAGGTACTCTTTTATTAGACTTTGGGATTCTTCTTGTCATAAAATTACTTGTTGGTGTAATACAGCAAACACCATTTTTGCTAGCTGTCTTCTGATTTGTGAGGTGATAGCTGATTATTCATTACAGTCATCTTATCAGCAAATTTATTCTAAATAGTAAATGAAAACAAAGGAGTACTCTCACTGTTTTCCCAAAGCAGTGAAAATGTGAAATTGCAAAATAGTGACAAAATCAGCAGGTTTTGTGTTTTGTCTTTAAAATTAGTATGGTCAAATTAAGTAATCTGTGTATGTTAAATCTGTAGAATGTTGAGTACTAAGAAAATCAGAATTCTTTCTGTATAGCATCGTTCCACCCCTTTTTTTATTCAGCTATATTTTCAGGTAGTCTTCAAACAGCTTTTTTAGCAAATTGGGTTGCCTTATTCCTCATGTGTCATTTGTTTTCAAGATATTTATTAAAGCTGTGCACCTTGAGCTTTAACAGGAAGATATTAAAGATCTTGTGTTTTGAGACTTCTTCTACTTAAATAAGAAGCAAAATAGTATTTCCCGGATTATTAAGTTCATGCTCTCTGATACCTTTTCTTTCAAAGGCTGCTGGTACACAGCTGTATGACTGGAGTCTTCAGGGATATATTGCTGTAGAGTCTCTTTGGAAGGATAATCCTAAGAAGAAGAAATCTGGGGAAAAAAGTGGTAAGGTAAGAAGTCTGAGGAACTTAATTTCTGAATTTTGTTGCATTTTCAGAAAAAGAATATTGAGCAATAGTGAGGGGTTTTCCACTCTGATTCAGCTTTAATTTCAGACAGAGATTTCATTCTCTCTCTCTAAGCTGTGGAAAAATATTAAGCTTATTTCAAGTTAAACTTTCAGATACACTGTTTGGAAGTTTTCTTTAGTATGATCTAAGTGTTTAATGAGAAAGTTGGCATTATTGCATTTGTAGTGTGAGGGATCAGGCGCTGAGGGTCTTGATGAATTTAAAAACCCCGAACTTTTTTTAAAAAGTAATTTGACAACAAGCTCCAAAAAATCAGAAATAAATTTTTCTTTTTTCATTGTATATCTCGTCTTTGAAAAAAGAAAATAGACTCTTGTTTGCAATTTATTCCATTTTTGTTTTTTTCTTTGAATATTCGTGAATCTTTGCTCTGGCATGATGATGCCATTGTGTGCTGCTCTGTTAAACGTTACTATTTAGTCATAAACCCAGCAGTTTATAGGGATATGCAGTTCATGGGAATTTAGTCATAGATAACTAGCTGTGTGGTCTAATACTTACAGGTGTATTTTAGGAATCTTTGGTTTAATTGGTTCTTATCCAGAAGACTGCCAATAAAAATTGGGTTTCTTTTGAATCTCCCTCGAACCGGTCATCCTGGTGAGGTGCCAAGCACAGTCATTGCTGAAAGTTTCTACTTTCTGTATTTCCGGTTGTTTATCTGAGGAGTAGGGATGACATTCACATACATGATTTTTTTGTTTGTTTTATTTTGGTCTGGCATTACTGTGCTGTGTTACACTGATATGTTGCCTTGAGATGCCTGCATCTGATGACAGAGCAAATGCTAACATAGTGACTTTGTTTTCCAGAGTTTGGCGAGCACTGAGGTTTCTTTAAAACAGGATTTCTGAATTAACGTTGTTAACACAACTAAGTGAATGTCTGCATGCTTATTTTCAGTTTTAGAGCAGAGCAGCTTTCCTTATTCGCCTGCAAAGCATCAGTGATACAGCAGGATTTCCCTGCGTACTTCGTTAGAGAAGACTTTTTTTTTTTCCAGCACTCCTGTGGTCCGTGCTTATACAATACCACTGTTCTAAGGCATCTGTGCCTTTAGTTACTTTAAAACTCAATATCTTGGTAAGCGTGGTCTTCCGTAGTTGATTTATAGTCAACAAAGTAGTTGCACTACGTTTAAGTAATTATTCAGTGTACATTAACTGGTTTTGATATAGTGTTTGTATTGGTATCTAACTATTTGCTTATGTTTGTGTGTTAAAGTAGTGAATATTAAGGGTTTGTATTAGATTTTTAAAATATAATATACATATTCCTACATAAAACCACAGAATGGTTGAGATTGAAAGTCTTAGTCTTTTGCTGTGGACTTCCTGATTGAGCCATGACTCACAACTGCCGTATTTCACACTTTATTGTAAGCCAGAAGTCATGTCTGAGCAGAACATGGTGTATTCAACACACAGGCCTAAAATGTAAAGGGGACAGCCACTGAGAAGTTTTGGAGAGGCAATTGCGCTTGAACAGACTGAAGGTATGGGATCGAGTTCCCTAGGCAGGTGTAGGTGTGGGATTAGTTCCAAACAAGCTGGGTTGGAGAAATGCTCAGTTCAGTTGCGGAGTTTTATGAGAGTGGAGACTTTCATCAGTGAATACTCATCCTGTATTGGCCCTAGGTGCTTCAGTAACTGCACTTGTATAGCTCTTTGAATAAACTAAGGCTAGTTAATTGTACTGTACTTTTCCTAAAACCTAGGCTGCCAAAAAGTATCACAAAAAATAGGCAACATTAAAATATTTCAGAAAGACAAACTGACAGCATCAGTAAAAATTAGCTGAGCTTTTTATGTTTTTGTGTCCCAGACGTTCAAAAGGAAACACATGGCTGTTATTGGAAGGCAAAAACTTTTGAAGCTTTCATCTTACTGTAAGGCTTATGCAAGCACTTGCTACCTCAGCAGAAAAACAAACGACAGGCAAAATTGCAGAGACCACTAAGTAAACAGTCTTCTTTCTCTTCCTTCTTCCAGAATCTTTAAGTAACACCCGTTACTTGCCAAAATATGATACTTGTACAAAGGAGCAAAATGCCATTGAATGGTTTCCTCCTGAAGTTCAGGTATCATTAGTGTTAACTGTTGCCATTTAACTTGATGGATTCGGCAAAATACAGAAATCCTGTGACTCAGATGAAGAAGCACTATGCACTTGATGCAATTGCCTGCATTTCAGATGTTCAGTGATCCCTTACCACTGGAGCATACAACATACAGCGTCATTGGTTTTGTCCTCTGAAGCTATTAAAGAGAGGGTTTTGTCTCCCCAGTGTCTGGAGAAACTGAACAGCAGTCGTCAAAAGTCTCATGCTTAAGAAGTCACTAGAACATGCACTGTCAAATATCTCTAATAAAAGAAGTCTGCAGTGGTGAAGTAATATAAATATGTAGTTGAAATTTTTGGTAGCCCTGTCTAAGACTTGAGTTGGTTTTGTGTGTATATTTCTTATTGTGGTACTAGGCAGCTAGATTCCTTAACTAGTTAAGGCAAATATAAATGTTGTTCTTGAGTTGTTGTTACAGCATATAGAACCCATTTGGTGAAGCTGTGCCAGGGCAGCAGTTGTTATTTTTTTGGGTTTGTGACATTCATTTTATCATTTTCCTGTTGCTACCAAAAGGATTCTTGCAAATAGTCAAACAAGATATGGGTGGCTCTTCTTGGCTTGTGTTAATTTTATATTGCTCTTAATTTGATAGTCATAGATACCACAGCTGTGCATAACTTCATGTTTGTGCAGCAATATGTCAATGAAATAGGTGTGGTATGTTAATTTTCTGAAGGTTTTATGAAACAAAAACCTGTGCCAAATTGAAGTCACATCAACTGACATCGAAGTTCTGCCAAGAAAGATGAATTCCAGGACCTGCATTTCAAAACACTGTGGCTGGAGCTCCTCCATGCAGCAAGTCAATCTGATAAGGTTTTGAATATGCTGTTTACAATATATAATATTTTGGTATCCTGCAGCTGGCTTGTTGAAGGAGCCAGTTCTTCAGGATGTCGGGATGAACGCCCTCTGCTGAAACTACACAAGTACCATTAGTAAAAATCAGTGTTTGCATCTTTCATTTCCAGAAGGATGAAACATTTTCCTAATAAAGGACAACAGGAGTAGTTGTTCAGTTTCTGTGTTCTTTGTCTCAATATAAAGGACAACTTTTTCCTACCTTCCTCCTGTACCTGGAGGAAGAAATAGAAATGTAATCATCTTGTTGGGAGGCCAGGTATATTTGAAGGGTTTTTCTTCTGAAAATCTTTTGTCTGCTTGAGTGATCTTTACTCACAAGAAGTAATTCCACAAAAAAATCAGTGGAATTGGTTTTAATGTTTATATTATCAGGTCGTAAATCTCAGGGGAAGTGACAGTGAAATGGAAGACGTATCCATCAAACCTTGTTGATCTTAAACTTAGTGTGCAGAATTTTTAGAGAATCATACCAACCAATGCCTTTATGCAGTTTTTAGAATGATGTGTTTGAAACCCTTCTGAGGAGCGTTACGTGACATCAAACTTTCATTAATGGAGTTTTGCAGTTAATAAGGCTAATGCCCTGCACTGCGTTCAAGGTAGACTGTGTGAATAACTGGTCCCTTTGCTTTGCCCAGCATGATTATTCATGAAAGATCTTTTTGTACATTTCTTTTCTTCTACACTTGCCTTCTAGTGCCTACAAAAGTGTTGAATTAGCTGAAATGTTAGGCCAGTAAATTGCAGTTTCTCTTCTGCCCCCTCCTCCACAATCCCTCTTTAATACTGGCTGAGTTTGTCAGCTTTAATACCTGTCCTTAGGTCAGAGGGATGGACAAACCGTAGCAGCTTGAGGATTTTGTGCAGCAGCATAAACTGAAGGACTGTAGTTTCTGTACAAAGGATAATAACTTATTTACAGAGAACTGCTTAAAGATAAGTATTTCAGAGCCAGTATTTCAGTGCAATACATACCACGTATAAATATCTAACAAATCTGGTACTGTTCATCAGTTAGCTCATTTGATTTTTTTGCAGCTTTTTTGCCCTTCCTCTTCTGCTTGTGTAATTTGTGCTGTTGCATTGTTCTGTAGGGTTGTGAGCTCTTGTTATAATATGACTTTGTCTTCAAGTGACAAGACCATGTGTTAGATCACCAAGTAATGTAAACCCAGTTTTCGTTCCAGACAGCGAGCTAATAATGTACTGAAACACATAGAAAACCAATTTTCTTCAGTTAGTTCTCACTTTGTCATGTCGTTATGCCACTCAAAGACTTCTGCAGTACTTTCAGCTCTGCTTGATTCTCTAAATTCCCCTGATTCTGAACTGGGTACCCCTTGTTTTTACCCAAGTGGCCAAAATGTGGAAAAGCAGAACAGCGCTAGAGCTCTAAAATCACCCTCCTTTTCAGGTTCTGTTCCTTTCTTCATGTGTGTGCTCTTAACCACTTCAGTCCAACCAATAATAAGATCTTACAGAAACTGTTGGGTTTGTGTTTTGGTTTTGGTTTGGTTCCCCCCACCGCTGTCTGTCATTTGGTTGTTTAAACAGCTCCAGATATTAAGAGAAACTCTTGTGGCTTACTGCTTGGTTTTCATTCCTGCCTGGTCTGTCGATAGAAACCATCTGTGACTTACCAATAATAATATTTTTTATATATATATAACCTATATACGTGCTTATCACACACATAAGATAAAAATATTAAAAATCTATCTATATGGCTACATCTGGGTATTTTCTTAAGTTGCTAGCTGGTGACAGAGTGCTTCCAGGCACAAAGACTGCTCAGTTTTGAGTGCTGGTTTTCTGCACTTACTCAAAACAAGCATCAGGGGAATTGTGGACCTGACCCTTCCCGCCTGAAAGCTCTAGTGAAAGCTGTGGTGTCAGTGGAGCTTTTCATAGACTGTGACTGTAGCAAACTCAGATTGTGTTTAAGAGGAATGTTTTTAAGTTACTTGTGTTTTGAGCATCCTTTAAAAAACAACATAAGCAGCTGAGAAAGCTTCTTTTCACAGCAAGTGCTTGTGGGACTTGTCTTTGGTAGCTTCTGAACAAACAAGCAAAACTTTGGTCATCATAGAATGATAGTAGAATCAACTAGGTCAGAAAAGACACCTTAAGATCATCAAGTCCAACCATTATCCCAGGACTGCCAAGATAACCACTTAACCATGTCTCTGAGGGCCTCATCTACGTGGTTTCTGAATGCTTCCAGGAACCACCACTTTGCTGGGCAGCCTGTTCCGATGCCTGGTCACCCTTTCCGTGAAGAAATTTTCCCTAATAATCTAGTCTAAACCTCCTCTGGCACACTGTTTCCTGTCATATGCTCTCCTTTTATTGTTTGGTAGTAAGATCAACAACAGAGTAAACCTCTTAAAAATTACTGCTGCTCTTGGATTGGATCCTTGCTCTGGGCAGTGGTGAATTGAAATGTTAGAGGTGGGAAAGACAAGTTGGACTTTTTAGAGGCAACTCTGAGTAATGTTTTTGAAAGTGTTTCATATTTCTGAGAGAGTCAAGTTAAAGCTCAACTAAAATAAAAGAAGGAGAGTAAGTTATTGATTCACTGGGGGAGGATGAATAAGATAAACCAGTGATGTTCACTTTATTGAAAGCACACATTAGAAACAAAAGAGGACAGGTCAAAAAAGGCAACTATTCATCTGTGAGCCTTTGTTTTTCTTTTGCAACTGCTGTTGTTTTCTGGTGGCCACTCTACCTTGCAAGCATTTTCCATAAGCATGAGAGTGATGTGTACTGGCCTTTGGAGTTATAATTTGTAAGTTTAGGTGCTAGTGTAAAAGGACCTGACCATCTGCGAGATGCTTTCAAAGGCAGCATCACAAGCTAATTTCTGTATTTGACTATTCTGTAATGTGAGAAAAGCCACCACACATTTGGGGTTTTTGACATTAGGCTGTCTTGCTTTTAGTAATTTTTCTCTGTATGGAAGGAAATTTTTCAGAAATAATTGCAATATTTTTAAGTTTGTTGTTTAAACTTTAAGTTTTTAATGTATCTGTTAGGTACTGTGACTGAAGTTGGGATGTACTGAAACATTACAGAGCATTGAGTAGGGTCACCTTAGTTGAAATATTGTATGAAGTTTCAATTAATGATTTTACTTTCATAGTTTTTAATCCTATGGAATCCCAATACATTGAACACTTTACTAATGAATGCCTTAGGGGGATTTCTTGTCATCC
Source organism: Psilopsiagon aymara (assembly GCA_024733675.1). NCBI lineage: Eukaryota > Metazoa > Chordata > Aves > Psittaciformes > Psittacidae > Psilopsiagon > Psilopsiagon aymara. The sequence continues at coordinate 23,865 of JANRGW010035609.1, forward strand.
ACACCTATCAGAAGCATAAGAATGTTTCCCCTTCTGTTATGGGGTGGAGCTCTGATGTGTGAACTCTTCTGGGCACTCAAACACATTATGGAGCAGTTGTGTGGAGCCAGAACTTAGAAAAACTGTCTTGAATATGTGCCTACTTCTAATTATGAGAGGGCATCATGGCACAGAGTAGGTCTGTCTTCTGGGTCATTGATCTAAACACATTTTTTGCTTCTGACCTGGTTCTGAGTGTGGCCAGAGGACTTTGAGCCTTTGTTGTAAAATTAGGTGTTTATTTCCTATGCCAGCTCAAAAGACATCCTTTTCTGGCTACCCATATTGCTGCTTCATCAGTCTCACTAGGCTTACTCTTTACATTGTGGGCACATGCAGTGGATGGCATCAAAAGAACATCTTGCTTATTCGGTAAATGAGTTTGCATGAGAAATGGCAGTTTAGCAGTGGCTTCAGTTAAATAACTTCGATTTAATACATATAGTGAGACAAGCCCTGTGATGAGATCTACTGAGCTCACAGAAACAAAGGAACTGAGCAAGACCCCTGTTTTTCTGTAGGTTTTGTATGTGTTGTTTAGGTGTTCTTTTTCCTCTTTCCAGTCAAAAGGGCAGAGGAGAGTAGGAAGTCTACCTAGATGGTGTTCGCTTTTTACAAGTTAAGACAAACAAGTGGAGAAACAGAACTCTGTGAACAACTTATTTTTAGTTCATTTGTTCAGGATTGAGTAATCCTTAAAATGAGGCATTGTGAGTCAGTTTATTCACTTACGAATTGTAGTAAAATGTCATAACTTATGTGTTCCTGTGCAGGAAAATTATGGAGTAGATCATTATTGTGCAGTGGGTGTAGTTTGTGGGTGTGATTTCCTATACTATGAAATATCCAGGGTAGTGATCAGAACAAAATGGGGATTGAAAAAAATTAGCTTTTGAAGATCTTGCCAGCCATATGTTAAAATAGAAATCTAAGAATCATCTTCATAATTAAATCTTGATGTATTGAGTCCATATCCCCAGCTCAGCATATGTATGGTTTCACAAACTCAGTGCTCTATTCATAGTATTTACTTTGTGCTAGGACATAAATCTCATCCATCCTGTAAAATGTTTGTTTTCCAGTCTCTTCTGGCTGCTTTTATTACATTTTCCATCACATTTAAGTCGTATTGGTGAAATTACCTTTTAGACTAAAAAGAAAATGCTATTTAATTTTCATGTGTAAAATTTAAGAACAATTGGGGCTGGGTGTGACCTCTGATCACTTCCTCCAACCCCCCTGTTCAAAGCAGAGACAGCTTTGAAGCTAGACTTGGTGTCTTGGGCCTTGTGCAGTCAAGTGTTGAATATTTCCAAAGATGGAGATTCGAAAAGTTCTCTGGAAAATCTCCAGTGCTCCTGCTGCAGTGTGAGAGAGTTATGTTTTTTGCTCGTTAGATCTCATAGAACTTTGCCATGCTCCTGTGTCCTTTGCTTCATGTCATTTTGGTGTGAGCCTCTGAGAAGAGCCTAGCCCTTCTAAATATGTAAATGTCCATTAAGGAACTGTGGATAGTGATTAGCTTCCCCCTTTGTCTGGTCTTCACCATGCTAAACAGACCCACATCTCTCAGCCTGTCCTTGTACATCATGTGCTTCAGTCTCCGAGCCATATGTGGTCCTTTAAGTATTATTCTTTTATTGATATTTGTTTAAAGCTATAATCAAATGCCTGTTTGTTACAGCATACTTGGCAAATAACAAGCCTCTTTTCATTCTTTGACTTTATCACTTATTTCGGGGAAAGTGTGAGAACACTCTCTCAAAGGCTATGTACTAAAAGAGACCTATTGTATAAATCCAAACAGAATTCAGAGAATGCAAAACAGCAGTTACTCTGTGGGAATTCATTCTGTGTTATTAGTGCAGGCAAAATGAGTCAATTAAAACATTTCTGTTGAACTACTTGTTCTTTCAAATGCTTTAATTGCTCAGCTAACTACAGGAAGACTAAAATCTAGAAACCGTTTGATAGAAGATCATATTTGAGTATATTATACTGAATTAGTCTCATCAGCCACTTGACTTTGCAAGGAGTTTTTGTTTCAGCTTTTGAAGAGAGTTTCTGTTCTGGCAAAAACAGTAATTGTGGGTTGCATCAATTTAAATTTCATGTGTACTTTTCCCTCCTCAAGGGTGATGCAGATGGTGACAAGCCCCTGGAAATCCATGCTTCAAATGAAGAGCGAGCCAAGAAGTAGAACACCGTATCACTTGGTATCAAGCAGGTAAAGGATAAAGACTGATAATAGTATATGGCTAAAGAAGAAAAATAACCTGAAAAGCTGAAAATTTGTGAGTTTGACCAACCTAAATTCTTCAGTTTTAAAGCACAGCAAGTTAATATTTCTCTCCTCCAAGGGTTCAGAGTTAATTTAGCAAGGCTTGGGTTTTGTTCTGTTGAGGTTTTTTATTACTGTCTGATTTCTGCCTCCTGTACTTTGCCTCATCTTTGCCTTCATCACACCTGTGTGGGTACAAAAGAGGGGAAAGAAACCTCTCCCTGCTGATATGTTTTCTCTAAAGGTTTGTCAGTGCCAATGTGCAGCATTTATCTTACTGATTTTAACAGTCAGTCCACAACATGCCTGACCTTTCATGTTGATGCACCTCCTCAGTGAGATGTGCTGCATCAGTTGGGAAAGAATGATGGAGAAAATGGAAGCAGCATTTCCCAGTCCTCCGAGCCAGAAACTCAAGTTGACGCTATTTTACAAAATAGCCATGGAAAATAAAAAAGAATTTTAAAAAGGAATAACAGTGGGGTTAGGTTTTTTTGTTTTGTTTTGTTTTTTTTGCGTAAAGGTATCCAGGAGAACCAGGAGAAAGAAAAAGTTGTTCTAAATTCACTAAAATATTGTGCTTCTTGTGAACTAGGATATGGCTACTTAAATGATAAAAAGCCAGAAAAGTTGAACTTTTGTTTATGTGGATACATTAGAAATATCAAGGTTCATTACAAACAGAAACCTATAAATAGCTTTTCTTTTCTTTTAGCATTTCTTACTATGTAAATACAATTTCAGTTAGGTCTTTATTCACTTTTTGAAATGTTAGTGCTTTTTGCTTAAAGCAAAAGAGGGGGGTAGGTGTGGAAGAAAAGGAACAAAAGCTGTTAGAAAGACTTGCACTAAAATTGGTATCCAGATCCTTTGTCTTCAGGATTTTAATCGTAGATATGCTATATAAGTAAGTTTTGAGGGAGGAAAAACTCACTAACAGCTGCTGTCACGGGTGTTCAGCTGTCTGTTGGGGAGGTTGTAAGAGTGAAGACAATTTGCTCAGGTGCTTATAGCGCCTGTCTGCCGCTGGTGTTGAAATCTGCTTGCTCCACCACCTGCTGTTTCTGGAGGTGGTGCTTACATGGAACTGCTGGATTTCTGACCTAGTCAAAGGTCAGCTCAGTACCAGTTTAGAGCTGCTCTGCGGGGGTGGCAATTTGTTACTTCTGCTTAAAATCAAATCCAGTTATTTAACTCCATACCCGAGTCCAGATGTTCTGTTGGATTTGGATGATCCCAAAAGTTGCAGAATGCTGCTATGATCTTTGGAAAGGACATACTTGTTTCTTCTGAATGAGATCAGTCCTGAAAGTCTCACTGTATTTTCAACTGTTGGCAGTACTCCTTGCCAGCACTCCTGAAGGTGGTTACTAAAATTAGGACAATCTCATTTTCCTCAATGATTTGCCACAGCATGGGTCTCTGGGTTGTGAATGGTCAGCCAAGGACAAAATCACTGCGTTGGAGACAGAAACCTATCTCTCTGTTCCAAAAATCAGCAGCATTGCACCTCCTTTGTTGTAGCATGTTTGTCATCAATAATCATATGCAAACTACAGCTCAAACCACATCCCATCGTGGGAGAAGTAAGCTTTAATTTTATCCAGCTGTTGTGCTGAGGAGTGATGTGGCTTTTTGTTTTTCCATGGAGGTATCATATCTCATTCTCACTCTGTTCACGTTCCATATTTATGTAATTCCATTTCTTTGAAACACCCTAGGTTTACACAAGAGTAATATGCGATCAGGAAAAAATGCATTTGATGGGAATTAAAAAGAATTCTTTTTGAGAAAGTTGGTTTGTTACGTGAGATTCCAGTTGGTGTTATGTTGCTTTGAAGTGTTTTCTCTTGTATATTTCTGTATAGTTCAACTATAGGAATCAAATTCTCAAGAGCAGGCATAATTATTAGTGCTGTCATGTCAGTAACATGAAGAGTTAACAGTCTTTCTTAGTAATAAATTAGTATTGAGAATGTTCCTCAAATACATTTTGAACAACTTCCCACATCAAAGAAAAGAAGTTTTAACTGCACTTCAACAATGGCACGAAAGAGCTTATGATACTAACTCTGCTTTCTCCCTCCTCCCCTCTCCCCCTTACCCTTCTGTCTTTGGCTGTAGGTGAACAAAAAAAATACAGAGCAACCATTTCCCAAGAAAAAGGAAAACCATCTGAATCCATTTTGATTTTGAATGTGACTAGTCTGCCTTCTGGCTCAGGAAAGACTTATGGTGTGCTGCTTGGCCTTCTGGTATGGAAACTGAAAGGACACTGTATTTTGGGGCAGTCTAGAGACCTTGTCCTCAGTTCTGCAGTGGGACTCATGTCTGCCCATGCTTGTCCCATTGCAGGATCAGCATTGCAAGTAGCAAGTAGCTTCTTGTTGTTATTTATATATAAAATATAATTCAGTTACACGAAATGATCCTTTGTTTTTTCCCCTCTTCCTGTTTTCTTTAAGTTCATAGAGTTGACCTTTGCACTGTCTGTAAAAGGTTCTTGAGATGCTGTTGACAATGCCTGTATTTTTTAACAGTGAGGAAAAGCTTAAACTAGCATGATGTTTTGGCTGACATTAGCTAATAGAATTACGAATGAGGACAATTACAATGACTCTTGTGTTTTGTCCAAGTCTCCCTCTCCTTTCTATACAAATCTTCTACCTCATCCATGCCAGCAGGAGGTATATAATGAAGCATCTGTGATTTCCTGTTTAGTAGATGGATGGGAATGCAGCTGTAAATGGTTGTTCTTGTTTCTGCTTGAAGGCACAGCTCAGTGGGAACCAGAATGTTATGGTGGTGGGAACCAGCTATAGAATAACTTGACTGTTTCCTTACTCGCATCCAGGGAGGGGAGGAAAAAGTGAAGGGAAATACAAAGGGATTTCCAGCATTTTTAAATCATTGCACAATAAAAGCCTTTCATCATTTGTTGCCATTTCTGTGAGTGTCTCTTCTGGGGTATGGTGCTTCACAAATTACTGTAGTCCAAGTAGCTCAGAGCATTTAAAGCTGTGTTAGTGAGTCTTAATGTTCATAAATTAATAAGAATATGGGGAATGGGGGAAGGATGGAATTAAATGTGTGCTTGTTCAGTACGTTAACTTTCTAAAAAGAACAGGGAAAAAATCCAATGTAGATTGGATTCAAAATGCTTTTAAACATCTTCGTAATTAGTTGGTTAGATATTCCATCTGAGTGTATCCCACACTTTTAGAGGAAAGAGCCCAGACCTTGGCAATGCAATTACCAGTCTGTGTGGGCATTGTAAAGTGGGCCAACTCTTTTTTTAATACAGGCATAAGGCGTGTGGTTGCCTTAGGCAGAAAAACAGTATCTCCCAACATGTTCAGTGTGTATTTTATGATTGTTTTAGGCTGGTTAAGATGGATGTTGATTTTGCAAAAGGAGCAGAGTTCTTGTGTGGGGTTTGGGGTGTGTGTGTTTTTGTTTTTTACTTTAAATTCGCCAACATAGTTCAAACAGGCTTGGGAGGATCAAAGTAGTGGTTTTGTCAGTAGTAGAAATGAAATTTGGTCATAGCTCTAACTGCTCCATTACACCATTCCTGCAATACAAGCAAAGATTTGTTTCTTCCCTTAAAAATAGGCTTTAGATGCCTGTATTTTTCTTTTCGGTAATATTTGGCGTATGCCACATTGGCATTTAAGATCACGATTACTTGGTAATTCAGGTATTTTCACCCCTAAACTCCACCAAGGGGTGCTTTCCTCATTCTTCTTTTTAATGCAGTTGTTAGTTGGTCTGTGTCCTTTTGCTGCCTGGGAGAGCAAAGTGAAAATTATTATGTCCGGTCTGTTTCATTAGCTAATCCTCATGCAAAAAAAAACGTGGCTTTTAATTTTTGTTTACATCTGTTTAAAAAATCCTGGGTTAAGTAAGTATCACTTGACTTAAATGCTTTTCACTTGATCACATCTTCATACTGCATATTTACAGTGCTGCTTGAAAATGTCCTAGGCAATTGACATCAAAACAGAATGCTTTTATCTAGCAGGAAATGACTGCCTTGGAGCACCTGCATGCACACATGGTGAGGAGATGGTTCCAAAGTGTGAGCAAGATAGCCTTAACTGAAATCCTTTCCTTGTGTCTTCTGTTTTTTACAAGTACAGGAAACAAAACTTTCATGCTGGTAAGAGTGCAGAGAGGTCATAAACATTCAACTCGCTTGGCACAGACTTTCTAACGAGGAACAGGAGAGCAGTTGACCACTGTTCATGTATGTATATGCATTGATGCACAGATGTGTGGAATTAATTTGTGCGTGCACGTGTTCTCCTTTGCCAGACTTTGCCTGTGGGTATTACAACATAAGTGAAAACCAGTGTATTCCCCACCCAAGACTCATGTCAACAGTTTGGTCATCCTTTCCCTTGAAGCCTTTTGTCTTAGTAACTGGAGTCTGCAGCTGAGGAAATCATGCTCTCATTGGACATCCTCAGCCACAGCAGTTGTCAGCAGATGTGTTTGGGCCAGGCTGCAGTGCTCTTTCTTAAAAACATGATCCTTAATCACTGCAGCATGTGAAAGTTGTAGAACTTGAGATCGTCTCAGGTTGCCCTATGCACCCCTCAGTGCTGCCATGACAGTTCCTGTGTTAGTTGTCTTAAGTGGACAGTGTAGCCTCTGCTTGTGCTGGAAAGAGCATCCCCAACCTGGAGTAATCCTGTTGGCCCAGGTAGTTATCCACAGTCTTGCAGCTGTTAATAAAAATATGAACATTTGTGCCAAAATACCATTGCAAAAATTTTTAGATTTGGTGCTCTAAATGCAGAAGGCCCTGGACACAGACTTACTAAATATAATGTTTTGAATTGTTGTTCATTGCCTCTGTCACCTTCAAAAAGAGCTATAGCTGCAGTATAGGAAAGAGGAAGATTGGTATTGAGGGAATCATGTTTTAGACCTAGAGAACAGAATGCCCTGGGAGTTGGAGGGGCTCACTACTGCTCTGAGCCCTGGTGGAAAAATGTCAGTGTGAGCACGTTTACCTCAGAACAAATATGAACTCCTTCTGCATGTGTTTCCTTTCCCCTTTTTCAGTTTTGTGGAAGTTGTTTATGTACCTCCCCGTGGATCCCAAGTTCCTTGTTAAAGCAGTTTTGTCATAATAAACTGCCATTGACAAACAGCATTTTGGCTCTTCAGGCGTGCTGGGGAAGCCTGCATTGCTTCCTGCGGGACCCTCCTGGTTGCAGCATCTTAAAGCATTGTTGGCTGTTGCACATGGATGGCCTGGGAGCTGGCTAGGTCATCCCAGTGCAGGGTGTTTATCACAGGTTTATCACAAAAGCTGCTTGTTTACAAGGAAAACCTTTGATAATATCTCTACTATAAAGGAGAAGTTGTTTTACAGAGCAGAATATGTTTCTAGTTGCGTAACACCCTCATGGCCTCTTAACTCTGGGCCATTGGCTGAGTCTGGTGTCTTTTGACTGTGGTTGGCTCTTAAATAGAGTGGGGCTGACAGCTTTCTCAAGGACTCTTTGTAAGCAAGGTTGATACACTGATGCAATGATGGTGTTTTCTTTCGTTTGTGGTTAGTGCAGTTCTTTCTGGCAATCTCTGGTTAAAGACCAAAGTGATCTGGACTTTAGCCTTGCCTTGAAGCTTGTGGATTTCACCAGAATGCTGCTCTCGCAGTCACATTTTCAAGCTGTTGGTGTTCATTGCACTGGTTTTGAAAGCTGGGGAAATCAAAGGTGGGCTCAGGATATATCACAGCTTGTTACCAATCTTCTTCCTCTAAAAATATCTTTCTGCATGGGAAAGGGAGCTAGAGTGCCTGCCACAGAATGAGCTGTCAGGCTCTAATTCCTCCTGTCTTTTTATTTTTTATTTAAAGGTCTAAATCTACCAACCACCAGGCAAAGCCAGTCAGACAGGTGGGCTGCATCCATTTCTGGCAGGCAAGTTGGATGCCATGATCCATCACTAGGCATGGTTACTGAGGCATGATGTTGTTACTGGTAAGCTTTGCTGGGTCTTCTAGAGAGAGGAAGGTGGATCCCAGGTGGTTTGCTACTGTGTGCCCCGGAATAGTCACGCAGCAGCCCGAACTGTGCTCAGGTTCGCAGTCCTGGAGTCTCTGCCCACTGTGAAAACAGCAGAGAGGGCAATCATGGAATTGTTTGGGTTGGAAGGAGTTCTAAAGCTCATCCAGTTTCAACCCCCCTGCCGCAGGCAGGGACACCTTCCACTAGTCCAGGTTGCTCAAAGCCCTGTCCAACCTGGCCTTGAAATAATGGGACAGCTTGGTCAGGAAAGTTCCTTATTTGTTTATACTGTGAATATAAACCTGCACAAGACTCAAGAACTTGATTTGAGATAGACTAAAGCTAAAGGACATGCTCTGTTTATAGTCTTGAGTGTCCAGATCTTGTTTAGCAATACTGGCAAGTTGATAAGACAGCCCCATGAAGGAGCAAGATGGGTCATTTGCTGCACATATTTTGGCAGAGAGGGCAGATGCTATGGCAGGAAGGCTGTTGCTGCAGTTCTTTATCCACTTGGGTTCATCAGTCCTTCCACTTGAGGAGGGTGGCCTGCAGCCTGGAGACTGCTGTGCGGACAAGCACTGGAGGGCTGCATGTGAGCACCTCATCTCACTGCAGGGACTTGCTCAGCAACCACACTCCTGGGTAAAAGAGGAGAACCTAATTTCTGCCTTGTGTGGCTGTTACAGTGTGAAGGCCACAGGACCATACCACCTCCCATAACAGAAACCTTTCAAATCCTCCTGTGTTCTGTGCCCTACTGCATCCAAATTTTCCAAGTCTAAACCTGAAGTACCTTTGCTCAACTGCAGGGCACAGCACTCATACCTTTGAACTGAAAATGAGCCACATCCAGCACTTGGCCAGGAGTGCTGTGGCACCCTGCGAGCCTGCTGTGTGACCGTGGGAAAGACAGATGCCCTGAGCAGAGGGATGTGATGATGTTCGCTCTGTGCCAGTTTAGGGCTTTACCTCGGGAACATAGAAAAGCTCTCCTTTTTCCAACAGTAGGTTGGACACTGAAGCATGAAAGCAGAGTCTTCATGGCTGTATGCAGGCAGCTGTGGAGACAACCCTCACCACCACAGTTTTAGCCCCTTTTGTTTGTGTTTTTTTGGTGTTAAAAATCTCGTAGAGAAGCATGCACAGTTCGCGTATCAAGCCTCAGTGAAATAAAAGGGATTCTTCCCTTCCCCCCCATCCCCTGCCCCAGATTAAGTTCACAAATGTCCCCTCTGTAAATTTAGTAAGCTTCAGACTCACTTCCTTTTGTAAGGAGACCTGAAAGAGCCATTTCCTGATTCGTACAGCGCTCTTGTATGCACCGACTAAGTGCTCATTCATGCTGTGAATCATAAAGGTAACCTCCGTTCAAGGCACTGCTCGGTGCTGTACAGAAAAAAAGAGTTTTGTTATTCAACACAGCCGCTGAAGTCATCATTCACTGAGGAGCTGCACCAGCGGGGTTTTGCTCTCCTGTCTCAAGCACATTGTAACTGCCTGAGCTGCAACAGGCTGGCAAAGGCGCCAAAGCCAGCCCGAAGGAATATACTGGCTATCATGTGCCAGGCTTGACACATTTTTCATATCCTGACAGAGATGAGGAATGGCATCAGGAGCTTGTGAGCAAGTCAGCCCCGGCCCAGTGCCACACACCATGCTTACGCAGCAGCCTCACTGGCAAGATCAGGCAGGCTCAGGGCTCCAGGCAGTCCTTCCTATGCTAGACTGAATGGAGATGCTGGAGGAAACTCAGCTGCTGCCAACAGCAAAAGACTTCCTTTCCTGCCTGTGGTTTGGTGGGAGATCAGTGAAGCAGAGGCTGTTGTGTTTATCCCTCCTGTGCTCGCCGCCAAGTTCATCTGACAATAAAGAAGATGAGCTGTTACTGGCTCATGGAGGAAGGAAATGTGCATCTGCTCGGCGCTCCCCCATCTCTGCCAAAAGAGAGTGAGCCAATTCATACATATTGCTGGAGTCCTCTGCCATTTGCAGCTTTTGCACAGCATCCAACTGTACAGCGACATGTCCCTGGAGCCAAGCAACCTTTGGCTGTACTTTTGCCTTGGTGGAGTAAGATCAGTACAATCTATCCTGGTACAAGAGAGCAAAATACACAGATGCTAAGATCAGCAACTGTGTTTTGACCAAGAAGAAAACAGTAAAGGGGAAGAAGTCTTAGCTTGTGGAAAAAAAGAGGGAACATGAATGTGAGCATATCCTCTTTTACTACCATGACCCTTCTCAAAGTCTTTGAAAAGCCAAATGTTTACAGATTTCTTTTGAGCATTACTGTTTTTACATTATTCTCCTATGTGTAGATGAGGTTAGCCTGCTAAGGAGACTCTCTTGTTTGAGGAATGTTACAGGAGCAGTGATATAAAAAAGCCCTCAGCTCTGGCTTAGCCTATGACTCTCACCCAAAAGTAGAACTCTGGGAGCAAAAAACACGAGTGTTTTTTAGGTTCCTGGTGGGTAAGCTAAGGTGTAACATTGATGTGTAGAACTTATTACATACCTCAGGCCACAGGTCTCTGAGTTAAGAATGTGCTGTGCTCGAGGCCTTTTTTTTTGTCCTGGAAGGCTGTAGGGTTAACTACCATGAATAAACTTATAGCCATCAATCACAAATAAACCGCCATAATAAATAAAATCACAACCACTCATGAGGTGTGGATTAGTAGTTTTAATTAGTGATCCTGTGCAACTTCCCGTATGTTTGTCTTTTCCTCACTGAGTGAAAACCACAGGGGGAGCAGCTTTCCTTGCACATCAGTTCTCCCCTCTTCCCTTGCAGCTGATGCTGCTCTGCCTATAGGAAGGCTGAGGAGCGTTATGTGAACGACACAGCTCATCTGCCAGCCCTGGAGGGATGCTGTTGAAGCATGGAAGAGCTCAGCACCATCCCTCCCAACTGGAAAAGAGGAATCCTTTCTACCCACTTCTACAGGAGCTCAACGCTGGAGTCCATAGGCAGAAGATCTTGTAATGTTTGCATGCTTGATTGTTGACTTGAATCTCTGCACCATTGTACTTCCTCTCACCCTCTTTGTGACCGCTCTCTCTGGCAGATTTTCCTGGCTCTGTCCAGATTACTGCCCTGACTGGGGTTCCTGCTGTGGCCTTCCCAGCATTTTTCCCTCACGTTGGTCATGTTTTGAGGAGTTCTGACACCTCATCACCCATTTTCAAGGTTTCTCATTTATGGATTCAAGCTCCTTCTCATGTATGGTTACCACTAGCGGCTTTTTTCCCTGATTTTGGGACAGTGTTTCCTTAAAGCCGGATCAGTTACTGTTTAGGGAGCTGGAGAACACTACACTTACTCTCTTTAATAAATACAGTGTATTTTAAACATACAGGGTTTGAGCTAGGTTAATTTTTAGCGATGCTGGCCTCATTGCCTCGTTTGACCAAGTACAGGGGGAGCCTCAGCTCTGTGCCAGTATGTCTGGAGGACAACTTGTGCTTCCAGAGCCGTTATTCCTAAACATGTGGTGCGTGGGGCTGTGGCACATCACCCAGTGCTGATGTGTGTGTGTGTAGTTTGTCTTCCTACACTGGCACAGCACCAGCTTCTCCTCCCTTTGGAGAGAGGCTGCAGATCTGGGCTCTCCCTGAAAGCCTGGCAATGGCAGCTCTGCAGCCAGAATCCTCTGCAAAGGTGTTACGGCATGCCTGGCATAAAAGGGATGTGTTTGAAGGATATGAGTGTTTATTTATTATGAGATTGCATTGCATTTGTTTTTTTTAATGCTCATTTGCTTGCTCATGTGAAGGCAATGATGGGGAAAGCTGTCCTGACTGGCAGATGTGATGGCACCCTTGGGCAGATACGCTTCTTGGATCTGACCTTCCCTCTGAGCTGAGTGCAGCGATGAAAGCAATGACAAACCAGAGAAAAAAGAAACCTCTTGGCAAGAGATGGCAAAAGTGTGCTCTGTGATCAGACAGGATGCAGTGAAAATGTGTAAAAAAGCTATGCATGATTTTTTAATGTGTGCTTTTCATTATAGACTTTCCGTACCCATTAGTAAGGATTGGTTTCCTGCCTCTCTCCCCTCTCTTACTCCCAGCTCAGCAGTACAGTTGGAAGGGTGCCACACTCTTCCCCAGGCTAAAGCTTAAGGGATATTGTTTGTGGGTGACTTTAAGTCATGTAAGAGGAAAACTTGTTTCTTCCGGATACACAAGGCAGGCACACAATGACACAGCCCTCCCAGCCCTGTTTCACGCAGGGTGTTGCAGTAAGTCTTGTTATAATCACTTTGTCCTGATGTTCCCTTTTAGTTGCAGAGGATCATCATATTTTTTATTTTGCATTAAGGAATAGCAGAGGCTGAGTACTAATTTGTGTGCAGGGGCAAACAGCTGCCTACTAATAGGCAGCTCTCTTTTTTTTTTCTCCTCTCTTTAGGTAGGATTTATTTTCAACAGTATGTTTCGTAACAAAAGTGAGAATTAGATCAGATCATTAGATTAGATTGAAAGGCAATGCTAAAATACATATTTTGTCATGAGTTTTCTTTTGCTTGTTCAAGGTAATCTTTAAACGTTTTGACATTTAAACATTTTGACTTCAGGAAAAAGAAATTGATATGAGACTTTTAAAAATGTCATAAAAAGTAACTTATTTGTAGCAAGGCATACAGAAAAGCTGCTTCCTTCTGCTGGGGTGGAGATTTAGCCATTGATTTATTCATCTGATCTATTTAATTTGACCTAAAAAAAAAAAGAAAAAGGAAGGAGCAAGCAGAATTGTGCTTATTAGAAAGAAGCAGCTATCTGGACCTCCTCAGGCGTGCCCATGCAATTACAGTGTCCTAATTCGCTTTATAGATTAATGAGCCTGAGCCATCGAGTATCTTACTGAAAACAAAAGTAGGCACCCTGAAGTAATACGATAATCCCAGTGCAGTGGTGGTTTTGGATTAACAAATGTTGTTAAACACTTCTCTGAAAAGTGAACTAGGTGTTTTTCCTGGTGCACACTTGAAGGCTGTGGCTGTATCTCGTCACCTTTTGGCAGCCACAGCAGAGGTGAGGATTTCCTGCTGAACACCGCGTTACCTGGGCATTATTTATGTTCAGATGAGTCAGTGGAATGAGGGGTTGTTGCAGGACAGGAAAGGACAGATAAAACCGAGTGTCGCAGAGCCTCTGACTATGAAGAAACTGGCAGGTGCCCAGCCAGTATTTTTAGGGCTCACTTGCAGGAAGCTGGTATTGCAGGGAGAGCTGGTGCAAACTTGTGGTATCAGGCTGAACCAGGGCCTCTCGCAAGGTGATGGGCTAAGGAAGGTGGTCCTGAGGTGATGCGAAGACCCCACACACTGTATGTCAGGGCAACGTGGGCAGCCAAGGGGCTTGCCACAAGGTCCCCTGCACTTTTTCTAAAACAAAAGAAAAAAAGCCCAAATGATGCTCAGCCAAGCCCCTGCCCTCCAGGAAAAGAGGGGAAATGAGCTCTCTGTAAGCTAACAGTTGCACTGAAGGCTTGGCTCAGCAATTAGACAGCCTCACCACAGGGCTCAGCAGGATGTGGGTTCTCCTCCCATGCCAAAAAGCCCTGTAACACCTCCAGGGATGCAGTCGGTGGGTACTGGCTGGGGTCAGGGTGCTCTGGGGCTGTTGATCCTTGCTGAGGGGATTAGCTCCTCAATGCCCTGGGCGTCGATGTGGCTGGGTACACACGGGGGCTGCTGAGCAGAGTGTGCCTTTGTTGGCTGGACACAACACCTGGTTGCAGTGAGCAGCAGTTCCCCCAACAGAACGTATAGTACACAATTGTTCCAGGTGGTTGTAAAAGTCTCTTATTTAATGCTCTAATTATGCAGTTGTTTTTACATTTGCTTAAGAATAAAACACTTAGAATAAATTACTTTATGCATAAATACAGTGTTTAGTGTCTTTAACTCACTTTCTGTTGTCTTCCTTGTGAGAATGGAACAGAATTATTTCAAGCTGCAAGGGACCTACAAGGATCATCTAGTCCATCTGCCCAACCACTTGAGGACCAGCCAAAAGTTAAAACATGTTGTTAATGACGTTGCGCAAATGCCTCTTAAACACTGAGAGGCTTGGGGCACTAACCATCTCTCTTAGAAAGCCTGTTCCAGTATTTGGCTCTCAGTAAAGAAATGTTTCCTAATATCTAATCCAAACCTCCCCTGGCACAGCTTTGAGCCATTGCCATGCATCCTGTTACTGGATCCCAGGGAGAAGAGATCAGCGCCTCCCTCTCCACTTCCCCTCTTCAGGAAACTGCAGAGCATGATGACGTTGCTCTTCAACCTCCTTTCCTTCCAACAGCACAAGCCCAATCAGTCCTTGGCTGCTCCTCATGGGACATTCCTTCCTGTCCTTTCACAAGCTTTATTGCTGCCCTCTAGATGTATTGAAGGACCTTCACATCCTTAAATTGTGTTCCCAGAACTGCACACAGTGCTAGAGATGAGGCTGCACTAGCACTGAATACAGTGGGATAGTCACCTCTTTGGAAGGGTTACACTGTATTTGATGTACCCCAGATGCAGTTTGCTCTCTTGGGTGCCAGGGCCTGCTGCTTGACTCCTATGGAGCCTGCTGCCAACCAGCACTCCCAGGTCTCTTTCTGCAGGGCTGATATCCAGCCTCTCCTCTCCCAACTTATACTTGTGCCTGGCATTACTCTGTCCTAGATGCAGAATCCACCATTCCAACTTGTAAAATTTCATCCACTAATCAGAGCCCGCTGCGCTATATCTAGATCCCCCTGCAAGGCATCTTGTCCCCTCAGAGAGTCAACAGCACCTCCCAGTTTAGTGTTGTAAGCAAACTAGCTAATAGTGCATTTAGCTTCTTCACCCAGTTCACCATAAACCCACTCATTGCACAGTTGGCCATGGGCATTAGAAGTTCACCATTACTCCTTTAATGGAAACAACACAAAAAACACGTAGTGGCTTATGCATTATTGTCGTGGTTTAAGCCATAAATCAGCCACGCAGTTTGTTCACTCACTTCCCCCTGCTCCTGGAGGGATGGGAAGGAGAATCAAAAGAATGCAACTCCCACAGGTTGA
>JANRGW010035610.1:0-13272 GCA_024733675.1 Psilopsiagon aymara
GAGCCTTGGGTGACATGGTTTAGTGTGAGGTGTCCCTGCCCATGGCAGAGGGGTTGGAAGTAGATGATCTTAAGGTCCTTTCCAGCCCTAACTATTTTATGATTCTATAATTCTATAAAAAGCTTTCTCTAATTCTGAGAGCTTGGACTCTCTCCCTTCTGTCCATATCTGTCTTAGATTTGACCACATTGCCGATATCATTTTGAGCTGCTCTTTTAAATGCTTGAATCATTTTGCAATTACTGAAAAGCTTGACAGCCCACTCAGTTGTCTTGGCAGACTGTTGGATAAGGGCCTTAAGCACATTGATTTGATCTAGGAAGGATCTGATTGACATTTAAGAATTCAGTGCGTAATGGTGTGTTGTACATGGTAAACAGCATCGTGTACATGGTATACAGCATGATATACAAGGCATTAATTGTCTTTAACATGATGAGGTTTTGGCATAACGTTTAGTAATTCTCCCCATTAATTTAATTAAAGGGAATGATGATAGATGAAGCAGATGAGTTTGTATCAGGGCCTCAAAATAAACATAAAAGACCTGGAGAACCAAATATGCAAGGGATTCCAAAACGGCGACGTTGTATGTCACCCCTGCTCAGAAGTCGACCGCAAACTGCTCCAGTTGTGAATAATCACATCGGAGGAAAAGGGCCACCAACACCAATCACACAAGCGCAGCCTGACCTTGTTAAACCTATTCCTGTTCACAAAAGTAAGTGAATCTTCATAATCTTTAGAGAGTTTGCATTTTAATTTATGTAAAAAACTTATTTATGTACAAATAACCTTTGGCTGATTTCCCAAATATGGCTATTTTATCCCTCATTTTTGAAAATGAAGTATTTATCATCTGGAGTTAATTACAGAAAGACTTAACAATAGTCTTTCATATGAACTTCCCACTATAAACAGTGTGTTTCCTGTACTAAATGAGGAGACAATGTAAACAGTCAGAAGGGTGTTCATCCTTTGCCTCGGAATTCAGATGCTCCAAAAGTATCACGGCATGAACTTAATTTGAATTCTGCTGTAGCTTGGTGAATTCAGTTCCCTTAGAGTGGAGCTGAGGTATTGTGTAACAATATTGTTCACTGTTCAGCCCTGAAGTGAATTTTGTCAGTTCAGTGTAATATGGGAAAGTACATTTTATAGGTGCTTTTTCTTTTGACGGCAGTCCACGTAGCAGTTTCCATTTTCATCTAAAGAATATATCTGTGATTTTTTTAAGCCATTGATTGCCAGGAGATTATAGAGATCTGCTCAGTGTTACAATTCACAAACTTATGCCTGGCATGTACACTAAAGTATATAAGCTGGAGCATAATTTTACGAGAGTTTAATACTGAACTGATTCACTGACTTCTATCAGATGATAAAGAATATGAAACTGGCAAGTGTATCTTTGTTTTTTCCAGCATCAGAAACAAATGATGAGGTTACAATAGATGATGTGGTTGAGAATCATGTTACAGATCCACTTTCATCAGATGTTTTCCCAAGTCCTGTGGATTCAGAGTTTTCAACGTCCTCTTCTTTGTTCAATTCATTGGATCGACCAGCAGCTCATACAGAGGATTTAGGCCATGAACATTTAGGGAATAACTTGAATGTTGATGGGTTTTTGGAGAATCATGAGGAATCAGGTAGTAAAGAACAAAGTACTGAAGAGAACTTGCCAGTGTCTTCACCCAAAAGGAAAAAAACAGTGCATTGCAGAAGTTCCAGAGAGATTAATATAGAGCTAAGAGCACAAATTATGAAAGAGATCCGAAAACCAGGAAGGAGTAAGTATACAAAATCTTTCTTTCAGATGATTGGCATGAGAGTTAGACAAAGAATTCTCATTAGATCACTATTCTGGAAACATATTGAACCATGAGACTGGAGGAAAATAAATTTAAGGCTGAAAAGATTTGTTTTGAAACCTCTGCTATAAACTTCCTGGATAAGTGATTAAAACATTGCTCTACCTATCAGTGTTTATGAAAGTCATGGTTTTTTGTATTATCGGTATTAAAATGAACTTGTTAGGTATTCCAGTAACATCTTAACTGCAATATCCTGTGTTTTTTGATGTTAGTGTTTATTAGACAGTATATTATTGCTACAGGTCTGGTTGATAGTTAATATATCCTAAAAGCTTACAAAAGCTAAATGAAATCTGTTGCATTTTACTCAGATCTGTGACAACAGATACCTGTATAGGCATTTAAGTAACTGTGATTTTGCTCTTCTCTTTAAGAATATGAAAGAATCTTCTTTTTACTAAAGCATGTACAAGGAAGCTTACAAACCCGACTGATATTTTTACAAAATGTTATTAAAGAAGCTTCAAGGTAGGTAACTGAACTGTATTAATCTTCTAAAACGGCACCATGTACTGTCATACATAATTCCTTGACAACGATGCAGTTCTTTGTTTGAAATTTGCCACAGTGCTTTACACTGCAAGTAAATAATTCCCTAGGAGATGAACAGAAACACATAGACTTCCTGATGTGTGTAGTTTGCTCGAGCTTACCTTTTGGCCTCAGATTTTGTCTTAATGTTAGCAGCTGTAACTGCTGAATTGCCAGAAAGGTAGATGGACAGTGGCATAGGAAGAGAAGTTAACTATAGAAAATGCTTCAGGTTACAAAGTTAAGGTGTGAACATACTGCTAATTTGAAAAACTGATGGAACTGCATGTTACTGTGAATTAGGCTTCTAGAAACAGTTGAAATTCATTATTCTGCAGGAATTCAAAATCTTGTCCCAAAATCAGTTTTGAGATCCAGGTATGTTCCATAAAGATATGTCTCTGGTCTTCAGATGAAGCATTTCCTTGAAAGTCCTGTCTGAGGCTCTGGAAATGGGAGGTAGTTTGTCACTGGAGCACAAAGACTTGCTGAGGATTTAAACCCGATGTTGTTAATCCAGGTAGAAACTGTTCCTTACAGCATCCTTAGAGTGACCATACTTGCTTGGCCTTCTAGAGGAAAGAAAGGAGAAATGTGTAATTACGATTGGAACCCGTTGTGTTTGAGTTGAAGTGAACTAATAATTCCAACATCTTGCTTGGATTGTAAATGTAACTGTAACTTTGAGGCTTATTTCAGAAGGCCATGCAAGTCATAGTCTGTATAATATACATGCTTCCTCACTGCCTCAGCACACCAAAACAATACTGTTTCTTCTGGAGTCTGGGTCAGCCCTTAATGGGATTGGAATATTTATGCCTTTAAAGTTAGGCTCTTTAGATAATCTATAATTCTTATCTCTGTTGCACAGCCTCTCTATTCCAATTATCTTGAGTTGAATCCCTACAAAATCTGGCAAAAGTTGAATGTTGCATCAGAATTAAATCCTACCTCCCACCATATCCAACAGTTTACTGTATCTGCTGGTGGGAAAAGGCTGGCAATTCTGTTTCTAATGAGTGTTGTTTAACTGTTACTGGCTGGAGTGCAGGAGCAGCTTTGTCTCTCCTTCCTCTTCTCTCTTAGGTTAGATTCTTATAGTGTGGTCATTTTATCTAACAGAATAACACTGCTTACAGTCCCTGAAAGCTCTGCTGCTTTCCTTACCCAGGCAAGTCCATTTAACCAAGGTTACCTGGTCCCTGCAGAAAACATCTCTAGGCTCTCCAGAGTTTTCAAAGTCCTGTTTTGTTAACTGATAGCTGACCTTTGCAGTGCCACGGAATGCAATTCAAATTTGGGATGCCTGCATTCTTTCTCTGCTCCAAGGATCTGTAAGCTCTCAAGTATTTCAGCAACAAAGTGTGTGTATAAAACAGTCCTTGTTCAGTTTTGGAGGTTAGTTCACTAGGGAGTTGTGAAGACGGAAGAAGATTTCTACAACAGTCCGCAGTTTTTCAGCTTTGTTTGCAAGCTGACTACCTCACAGTTCCTCTTCTGGTAGCAGAGGAGCTATCACTTTTGAGAGGCAGAAATCAAGATGAGGTAGATAATGTTTTTTTTTTTTTCTTACATTCTTCCATTTCTTCAATTGTGAAAATACTGAGGAGGTAACACATCTCTATTTCATATCCTTTGCAAGTCTGACAACGACTTTTCAAACGCTTAGTGACGCACATTTGGCTCAGTGCTTATAAAGAGTCCTTACTGAACACAAGAGACACATCTCACCAATAGATGGCTGTAACTTTGGAGAATGAAGAGTTGTTTAGGAAAGGGCTAAAAAGAATTAGCCTAGGTAGCAGAGAAGTCTGCAGTATTTCTGCAGTTGGCGTAGCAATCCATTTATGGTCCTAGCAGTAAGAATAATTTTTTTATTCTCTGCTAAACAGTATAGAGCAAAATCTGACAAAACACACATTAACATTCCCCAAATCAACCAACTTCTCATTATAAGAAATTAAGTTCCCTTTTAGTTATTCTTTAGATTTCAGAGCTTTAAGCTAACAGCACACAGAGCAAAGCCCAAAGTGTTTACCTGGGCAAAATGCTGAGCAATACCCACTTGTGATAAAAGTGCTGGCAAGAATTCATGCAACCAATTACAAAGTAATAATGAAACTTTAAGCTCAATAGCTACTCAAGGAAGTTCTGTTATAAAGGGTACTAATATTCCTAGTAGAGTGAGCAGTTGAATTGCAGTCAGTGCTTAAATATGCTAATTATATTTGATGTGATAATTTGTTTCTGCTGCCTTGAAAAAAAAGTTGTTTGCTGTAGTGTTCAGCATTTGGAAAGGAACTTTCAGTGAGATGTACTGAAGGGCTTGACATAGTGCACTGTAAACCCGAATTCTTGAGCCAACAGTAAGGTGAGAATAGTTGGCAATGTGTTTTTTCTCCACCTTCCATCGGGTTTTAAGTTCGTAGGAATTATCTGCTGCTGACTTGTACAGCTGCTTCAAAGGGGCTTGAGTGTGTTCTGGAAAGTAATATTGCCTAGTCACTTGCACAGAATATGAGCATGCTAAATTTTCACTAGATGTTTATGTATTATAGCACTGCTGTTAGCTTAAGACTTTTGCTAGAGGAATAAGAATGTTTTTTAATGCTTTTCATTAAGCAGGAGGCAGTTGTGAAAGCGATGAGGAAGAATGGAGGGAAAGCAGTAATTGAAATGTGGGATTTCTGTGAGGTTACTGAGGAGAACTGTGATGAGAAAGATGGGAAAGGGCTCAGAGCACAGGTATTAACAAGGTAGTATGTGCTTGGGAATGGGAGCTTGCTTCCCAGTAGTCAAGCTGGGATTGTGGGGGTGGTCTGTGATCTGGGAATTAGGGGCAGATGCCATGTTTCTGTGAGACAAGAACATGGCTTGGGAGGCCTGGCTGGGACTAGAGGGTTTTGCTGGGGTTTAGAAAGGTCACAGGACTGAACTCACTGTGTAGTTCAAAATAGTACTGAGTTGAGAAAGTGATGCAGAAATGCTGTGAAGGGAGGGGAGAGCTAACTGAAAACAGCAAGGAGCTGCTTGTGCCAAGGCAGGTGTTCAAGCGAAGGTGACAAAATGGTCTGCTTTTCAAATGCATGTAAACGATACGGAATAGAACTGCAGAGACTCCAGGTTTGGGTTACATCTGTGTTTTCTTTCATTTTTCTCAAATTTCTGATTTGTATTTTCTTGTCAGGAAATCTGCTCTGTACCCTGTAATGGCCATTCCTTCACCAGTACCATCTTCACTTAACTTTTGTGAATGCACCATGAAGGCATGTAACTAATCCCTAAAATTCTTGCCAGCTTTAGGTTTATAGTTCTTTTGACTTATGTTTTATTTCTGTACTTCAGAACTTCTAGAAACAGCAAACACTTGACTCTTTTTTTCCTGGCTTTCTGAGGACTGAGTGATGTTCGGAAACATGATAGAATAGACTGTAGTAAGCATAGTTTTGTATTAAGTGAAAAAGCAAGTTAGGAGCTTACCGGAACTTTAGGAGACAACATATATACTTATAATGAGATATATGTCACCTTAGCATGTGCAGGACCTAAAATAACAACTGAAGTTTTCAGGGTTCACTGAAAGCTTTGTGAATGATGTTTCTTTCATTTGTTACTGTGTGCCGTGTCTATTATTGTGCTTTCTGTTAAATACAGGTTTAAAAAACGAATGCTGATAGAACAGCTTGAGAGTTTTCTGGAAGAAATCCATCGCAGGTCCAATCAGGTCAACCATATCAACAGCACCTAAGAAACACTGCACATGAGAGAAAGCCACAGCAGGGCTCTGCTGTCCTTACTTGCATTCGTTTTTGACATGCGCTTTTATCTCAAGGTCTTGTATCTGAAAGAATGAGAAGCTGCTCTATAAAATGATGAGAAAAGTATCCATCATCTTTTTTCTTCACTTCTGGTATTTTTTTAATGTGAAAAACATTACAAAAACATTCTTATTTAACTAAATGGAGAACTTCTTGCTTGTCATGGACTTAAGTGTCACTTTCCCTCAGGTTCTATTTTTCTTAATCCAACCTTCAAAACTATCACCTCTTAAGGTTGAACTTTGCCAAAAAGTTGCTTTGTAATTTTCAGAAAAAAAAAAGGGGGGGGAAAAAAGCACATACATTAAACAAGGTAATGTTTTGTATATACAGTTATTTTGGATATATTATTGTAAGTTGTATAAATGTATTTTGAGAAATATTTAAGAAAAGCACTTTTGTTATTCCATCAATAAAAGCTCTATTTTAATCTTTGTGTAGGATTGTGTGCAGTTTTTATTGGAATGGTTCATTTTGCCTTCCCTTTCCAGAGCTTGTATATTCTAGTATCAGTGTTAAAGAATGAAGAGCAATTTCATATCACTGGATGTTCTGTTCTTAATCATATAGAGTGAGCGAAAGGAAGCTAATCGTCAATTGCAACTACAGTAGGATGATACCTTGTGTGCTTTACTCCTTGGTGACTTTGGCATAACAAAATGTTACCACATGTGCACATCTGCAGCAATGATAAACCCCACAGTTTTATGAGGACACAATATAGTAAAGCAGCCTTTCAGGAATCCTGCACAGTTTTTCTGCGTCAGAAGTTTTTACATGCTTACAAACGCAGGAAGAGCCAGAAGGTGCTGTTCCTTGGACACAAAATATCACATTGGCCACATTCTTCATCTGTGCTAGATGCTCTTAACTTCTGGGAAGTTTGCTGTGGTTCAGTGGGAACAGCTCCCCTCTGATGCTTTTCCTAGGAATCAGTGGTTTGCAGTCTTCACCCAAAAGTCTTTATAGGCCTAGGTTTCTGATGTTTGTGCCATGAGTTGCTGAATCTTGTACTAAAACACTCAGTGTATCCCAGTTTTTGTCAGGATGCTGAAAAAAAAAAGCATTTTTCTAGATGCTCTTAGCCTCATTCAGTGTTCTTTAGGAATGTCCATTCTATGCTGTATTCTCTTTTAAAACCAAAATAAAAGGTAGCAAATGTAGTACCTTTTTTGGTAATAATATTTATTTGGTCACTGATTTGAATAGGTATTTCTGCTTCCCCCAGTCTTGAAACAGCCTTTGAACTTGATTTCCTTTTCACAGCATTTTCTGTTTGCTGGTTCCCTTACTGTCTCAGCTGATTGTAGCTGAGTCTGGGACTAGGCTTTAATTTCAGTTTTATTCTCTTAAGTTTTTTCTTTAGGACAGGGAAATAAAGTTTGTTTATTCTTGCAAAAGTGATAACGTTTAAACCAGTGTTTTAATAAATACATACAATGTAGCCTTTAATTTCATTGAAGGAAAGCTCACTATATGAGGAACGGAAGACAGTTTATTTGCCTTGTGTTTATTATGAAGGATTTGTAACTCTTCCTATAAAGAGTACTGAACCTGTAAATGAAAACCATATTAACATTATTTCAGTTTGGGACCACATTTCCAAAGTGTAGTACAGTTTAAATACATAAGCATGAAACTAGCAGATTTGTGATCATGCATTATTTGTATGGAAAAATCAACTGCATTGATGCTTGCTTAGAATGATTTGAACATTTCTGTATTAAAAAACTAAAAGGCCTTTCCAAGTATTGGTAGCCCAAATCAGAAATTTGCCAAAACCGTGCAACTTACTCAAACCATTCGCTAAGGAGTTGTTTCTGAACTGAGCAAAACAGCCTAAATTCATTCTGTTGTGTTGCTGCTGTATTTTCAGAAGAGGTTATTACAACCCCTTGAAGGAAATCACTGCTTCAGACTAATTGGATCTGTGGTTTAGTTGGTTGTATTGCTGTTACCTTGCCTATCCTTCGAAGGAAATGTGTTCAAACCCCAAATTCCAATTAAAAACCCTCAATTTTTTTCTATTAGGGAGAACAATGCTATCTTAAGTTGTAGAAAATATATTTCTGTTATTACTAGAAGACCTGATGCAGTGAAGACTTTAGGCCTGCATGAAGATTCTTTGTTAAATTTATGGGGATAGTTTTAAGTACCTCTAAGTTAATAAAATCTATTACGAGCAGATCTTATTTATCCTTTCGCCCTTTTCATATCCAAACAACTTCAGTCACTAAGTCTGAACAAACAAAATGACTGAATGTTTCCAGTTTTCACTTTTTGCATTAAAAAGCTTTAATGTTAGAAATGTACTCGTGATTTTGGGTTGATTAAAAGTTATATATTTTGTTATGTGTCATATAAAAATCCTATTTTACAATCTGATTTCCTTCCTTTTCATATATAATAATACACTGTAAAGTGAGGAATTTTTTTAATCAAAATCCGTTTGTTCTTAATCCTGAACAGTCTGTGGCTTTGGTTTCATAGATCAGCATTTAGTGCCTTGGTTTTAAATTCTGTATTTGCCAAGTAAAAGTACTTCTATTCATTGAATGACAATGATCACCAAAAGCATATTTGAAACACCAAAGTAGTGCTTTTCTATTGAGCAAAATACAAACACATCTCTTAAAATGTAACATCCAGGTTTTTAAAGCAGGGTGTTACATACACAGGTATTCACTGACTGAGAGAGCAGTGGGCGTTGGTTGGAAGTGGAAAAGGAAAATGATTCTCTTTGGTCTTCTTGACAGGCCCCGGTGTCTTACTGAGGGCTATAAATGGCTGTATGTTCTCTGAAAACCTAAATGGATATGACTCCAGTTACAAGAGAAACTTGGTGGTTTTGAAAGATTTTTAGGAAAATACTTCAGGTGCAAATTTACTGCATTGCTAAGAATGGTAGGAGCTGTTGGAGGTAGCCTGATACTCTGGAGAAGCAAGCACCTGCTAAATTGTGCATAATGTAATTCTCATTTATTTTTGCTAATGAGCTATACAGTGTTTTTCTTTGGCAGAGATTCTGGAGTAACCTGTATGATTGGACATCTGAAATTAGACTAAAGTTTCACTTTTTCAGATGTGTTCTGCACTTCTGTTTGGGTTGGAGTTTTTCTTGCTCTTGTTTTGGGGGCTGGGGAAGTTCATTTGCCAGAAAAAGTTAAAAGTTGCAAAAATATAGTTTAGTTTTTCCTTTTTCTGTCAGTTCTTTGCAAAAGCGAAGATACAAGTTCAGCTTTTTGCAGAGCCAAGTTACCTGATGACGTACAGTGAATATCCATGGCTTTTGATAACCTAAATGCTCGTGAGGATGCTAAGTAGTGAAGGGTTCAGATGTATAAAACTATCTCCTCAAAGCTGTTGATTTTCAAAATACGAGGGAAGAGAAACTTGCTTTTGCATATTGTGAGCTGTAGCTAGGCAAAAGATTGTTGGTCTTCAGAATTTCTGAGTTATCCCCCTAGAAACTGCTAAGATGGGAACTAATACAGGATGTTTCAGGTCTTCCTGCCTACAGGCAGGAGTCTGTGTGCTCTGTGCCATCTGTATATGCATGAATAAGTTTCATTTATAGGAAAGGATTTATTTCTTACCTTCAGATATTAATCCAGCTGATCTAGCCCATTTGTAATTAGAATTGCCCTGTGGAGGTCAGTCTCTAATCCTATGGCATTTAATCATAAAATAACTAGGTTGGAAAAAGCCTTTAAGATCATCAGGTACAACTCTTACCCTAGGACTGCAAAGTACACCACTAAACCATGTCACCAAGGGCTTCATCTACACATTTTTTTTTAATGTTTTCAGGGGTGGTGCTTCCACCACTTCCCTGGGCAGCCTGTTCCAGTGCCTGACTGCTCTCTCAGTGAGTAAGTTGTTCCTAATATCCAATCTAAACCTCACCTGGCAGTTTGAGGCCATTACCTCTTGTTCCATCACTTGTTACGCGGGAGAAGAGTCAGACCCCCACCTCACTACAGCCTCCTTTCAGATAGTTGTAGAAAGCAATCAGGTTCCCCCTGAGCCTTCTCTTTTCCAGACTAAACAACCCCAGGTCCCTCAGCCTGGGCATTTGTGTTCCAAGACCCTTCACCAGCCTCGTTGCCCTTCTCTGGACCCGCTGCAGCAGCTCAAGGTCTGTAGGATCTTTCTAGGCCTTATATTTGTACTAAAGAAGTGGTTTAGTACGTACTGCATATAGATGAGGGAGGCTAACCTGGCTACCCTGACTTCTGTGACTGTCATGCACTCTTTTAAAACTCTGTTCTTCATGCTTTAAAATCCCTGAAGCTACTGTTTCCATAGTTGCTGAAATTTCCTGGACTGAAAATAGTGTGCTATTTACAAAGAACTTGTCAATTGATTTTGGTGCTACTCATGATGGATTCTGCTACTGAAACACGGAGCATGTGTACCTGTATTAGCTTCTCTCAGGAAAAATGTGAAAGGTCGGTCTGCCTTGAAAATAGGCGTTCGAGATCTTTTTAGTAACACCATTGCTGTAATGCAACACAGAAATCGTTAGTAAAATGAGTCTATTTTCTTTCATCTTCTGTACAGTGCCCTCAAGCTCTGATGCTCAGTACTTTTGAGTTTTGCTCCTCTGCTTTAAAAATAAAACAGTTTTATCCAACAGTGAAATTGGTCTGGGTGACAATGATCACGTTAAGCATTGTGAGGCAACGTGCAGGTGATTTGTGTGTGTGTTGTTGAAATGAGTCTCTGGCTTTGGATTTCAAAAGTAATGGGATTTTTGTTGTTACCACAGCCTTAACTCCTGCTGCCCCTTGTATTTCTGCCTGAAAGAAAGGAAAGAGAGACACAGCTCTTGCCCTGATCTGCAGTCAAGGGCCACCAGCGTTTGTGATGTGCATGTGGAGTTACATCTAAGGTTGGCGCAGACCAGGAAAGCAGAAAGGCGAGATGTGGTTAACCATTACCCTTCTGCTGTGCTGGTGTTTGAACAGCTTGAGAAGCTTGTTCAGCCTCTCAAGACAAGCAAGCAAGCAACAGTAATGCCTCCATAAACTACACAGGAGTCTAGGGCTGCCATTGCCTTTTGCACGGACTTGCAGCAGCTCTGGAGCATCTGAGGCTTCCAAAAGGGAAACAAAAAAGAAGGAGTTTCCTTGATAAGGCTCATGGGACCAAAAATAGAAGAAAAACGGGGATTGCACAGCTCAGTAATTTTAATTTTATGTAAATTGTACTGGAGAATTTTTGTTGAGATGCCATTCAGCTTGTGAGTCATTTATTGACTGTCGTCCATAGCTGACATTTTACTCTGAATTTCTCTACTCAGCCAGCCCCAGCTGTTCACGTGGATATGAGCTGTTAGCAGAAGCTATTGCACATCAAGGTCACTCTGCAAAGTGTGTAAGAGAGAGGCCTGCCTTCAAGGAGACTAAACTTTCCCATCATTGCCTTTAATGCTCTCAAAGAGATCATCTTCAAAATACAAAATACAGTTCAGGAGCTATAGATAAATTCTTAGTAACCTTTTTTCATTTTTTGCTTTTATAATCTGAGCAAACAGATTTAACTGACAGAAAAATAAGTGTTTTATTTTCTCAAACTGGATTTTTTGTGGGCTGATAAAGCTGGATTTTACTTGAGTCTTTAGTGTTGGTCTGAGATCACATATTAGAGTTCTTACGAGCAATTGCAAAGGCAAAATGGAAGTGTGTTAAATATAAAAGTTTAAATTTAGGTAGGAATACATTTAAATGCTACTATGCCTTAATAAATAAGTAAAGAAAGAAAGACTAGTAGTTGTTTCTGTAGTAATAAGCTCCTGAAGTGAAAAGTACAGTCTGTATATTTGATTTACCTGTGGTTCCTGATGCCTTTGTACCATCTTCTGTTATTTCAATCTGTGCTTTGTGAATAGCTTCTGAAATATAAAGATTATCTTCCTCTGCAGAAAAATACCAACCAAACAAAACAACAGCAACAACAACAATAAAAAAAAAAAACAAAAAAACAAAAAAACAAAAAAAAAAAAAACAACAAAAAAAACAAAAAAAAAAAAAAAAAACAGAAATTGATATTTATAGTTATTTTCTGAATTTCAGTGCAAACACATTCCTTTAAATAAATAAATTTAAATTAATTTGGCAGTGGAACAGGTTGCACAAGGAAGCTGTGGCTGCCCCATCCCTGGCAGTTTAGATTAGATATAAGGAGGAAGTTCTTTATTGTGACAATGATGAGGCACTGGAATGGGTTGCAGAAGGAAGTTGTGAATGCTCCGTTCCTGACGGTGTTCAAGGCCAGGTTGGATGGGCCTTTGAGCAATCTGGCCTGGTGGAAGGTGACCCTGCCCATGGCACAGGAGTTGGAACTAGGTGATCTTAAGGTCCTTTCCAACCCAAATCAGTCTGTGATTCTATGATTCTATTTATTAAAATTCAGAATGCTGTTATCTTTCTTTTCTGCAGAATCTAAGGATCACATAGCTATTATGTATTTCAGCCAGGCAACTAATTCAGTGGCTGAACCTGAACTTCCCTAAAGGTTGGCTAAGCCAAAGGATTCCAGTCCCTCGGCATTTAGCTGGAACAACAGCAGCTGCATCCTAACCTCATGGTGCTCGACAGACAGTGTAAAAAGTAGATCAGCTGAATGTGAATTGTGTTTCAGAGTTTCACAGAAGAAGTAGTACAATCAGCTCAGAAGGTTCAGGTCTACTGGATCATTCAATGTAAGAGTCTACAACTATTGGGTCAGCAATCATTTTTATTCAGTCAAGCATCTTACCTGAAATGCCTTTAAAATTAGCAATGATGGGATCAAATGCATCTCTGATTCCCAAGGCAGAAAAAACTGTCTTTAGATCAAAAAGGCTTTGGATACTGAACCTGAAATTAATGGAGAGATTTTATTTAAATGCAGGATTTGCAGTTTCATAGAGCTAAAAGGTACAATACATGCAGTTTATTTCATAGAGTCAATCATAGAATCATTGAATAGTTAGGGCTGGAAAGGACCTTAAGATCATCTAGTTCCAACCCCCCTGCCATGGGCAGGGACACCTCACACTA